>PVKS010010089.1:0-61431 GCA_004027875.1 Aplodontia rufa | reverse complement strand
GGATCCAAAAACTGTGGTACATTTATACCATGGAATATTACACAGCAATTAGAAACAATGACCTTGCAGCCTTTGAGGGTAAATGGATGGTTATGGAAGAGATCATGATGAGTAAAATCAGCTTAACCCAGAGATCTAAGGGTCAATTGTCTCCACTCATAGGTGGAGGTGGGGACTAGACCCTGGACAGTGAGAAAGTGGGTCTAGTAACATGAGTTAAATCCAGATAAGATGTAATGCTTTACAATCTAATACCTTTTTTTAGAGTTATAAAGGGAAAGGGAAGGGCGGGATAAGGGAGGGTAATTGGGGGGGGCACTCCTGGAGATAATTGCAATATCCAGAATATATACACATTTTATACACATTTTATATTATTTTGTTAAAATCTTGTAAGGTTGTTCAAAAAAATAATAAATAAAAAATTAAAAAAATATGAAAATTCTAAAGTCATCCTAACTTTATAAGTTAAGGAACAAGAAAAAGAAGAAAAATTATACCCAAAGCTAGAAAAATAAGAAAATAATAAAAATTAGAAAACAGAAAAATAAATAAAATTGATGAACCACAAGTTGGTTCTTCAAAGAGTTCAATAAATTTTTTAGACCTTTAGCTAAATGACTCAAAGAAAAAGAGAAGCCTCAAATTAGTAGAATCAGAAATGAAAGAGGAGGCATTACAACAGATAACACAGAAATACAAAGGACCATAAGAAACTACAATGAACAATTATACAGCAGCAAATTGGAATCCTAGAAAGAACTGGTAAATTTCTAGACCCATACAAGTTAACCATAAAGAAATAGAAAATATGAATAGAACAGACCAACAGTCCCCAAGGAGATTACAAAATCTCTTGATGATGAAAAACCCAGGGCCTGAAAGTCTTAACTAGAAAATTCTAATAAGCACTTTGAAAAAGACTCAGTACCTTTTCATGTAAAACATTCCCAAAAAGTTGAAAAGGAGGACACAGTTCTTAATACATTCTATAAGGCAATCACTACCCTTATACCAAAGCCAAAGACCCTAAAAAAAGAAAACATTAATGCAAAAATCCTCAAAACTTATTAGCAAAATGAATTCAGCATCATATTTGAAGTATTATATACCATGAATGGGATTTATTTGCTGAATTTAAGGATGGTTCATATTGAATTCTGTCAGTATAATACATGAATAGAACAAAGGATAAAAACCCCATATAATCATCTCAAAAAAGGCAAAAAAAAAAAAGCATTTGAGAAAATGCAACATCTTTCCATGATAAACACTCAATAATTAGGTACAGAGGAATTTAACACAATAAAGGTTGTATGTGACAAGCCCACAGCTATCATCATACCAGTGGTGAAAAGTTAAAGCTTTTCCTCTAAGATTAGGAACAAAGCAATGATGTCCATTTTTGCAACTTCTCTTCAAAAAATTATTAATTTCTAGCCAGTGCAATTAGTAATGAAAAAATATATACTGAAACTAGAAAGGAAGAAATAAAAGTATCTCTCCCTGGAGATGACATGATTTTATATGTAGAAAACTCTAAAGTCTCCACCAAATAAACTATTAGAACTAACAAATAAATTTGGTAAATTAATAGAATCCAAGTCAAGTAAGAAATTATTTGAATATTAGTGTACTAATAAAAATTATCTTAAAAGCAAATTCTGAAAATAATTCTGTTTTAATAGCATCAAAATTTTAATAATAAACTATTTAAGAATTAGCCAGGGAGGTAGAAGTCATGCCCAATGAAAACTACAAAACACTGCCAAAGGAAATTAAAGAGAAACAAAAATGGAAACCATTCCATGCCATGAGCAGGAAGACATTACTGTTAAGATATCACTATCACCCAGTCCAATCTATTGATCCAAAATACCCCCATCAAAATCCCAATAATGTTTTCTTGCAAAAGTAGAACACTTATGAAAGTTATAGGAAATTTTAAAGAACCCAGAATAAATAATCTTGAAAAAGGAGATCAAAGTTGGAAGACTCATTTCTGATATCAACCTTTATTATGAAGCTATAGTAATCAAAACATTATGGAACAAGTATAGACAGACATATAGATCAACAGAACAGAACAGAGTTCAGAAATAAACCTTCATCTCTATGGTCAACTTATTCTTGATAAATGTGTTAAGAAGACTAATGTTGGGAAAAACTGGAGATCCCCATTCAAAGGAATGAAGTTGGATGCTAACCTAAAACAATAAACAAAGACTAACTCAAAATGGATCAGATACCTAACTCTAAGACCCCAAACTAAAACTCTTTGAAGAAAATATTGGCCATGTTGGACTTGGCAATCTTTCCCTAGACAGGACACCAAAGGTGCAGATAACAAAAGAAAAATAAACTAGAACTCAGGAAACTTTTTAACATTTGAAGTATCAAAAGATAGTAATAAAGAAGAATCCAAACTATGGGATAAAATATTTTTAAATCACACATGTAATAAGGGATTAATATTCAGAATATAAGAGAACTCCCCAAACTCAACAATAACAAAAAGAAACCACTCAATTAAAAAATGAGCAAAGGACATAGACATTTCTCCAAAGAAGATATACAAATGGTCAATAAGTACATCCAAAGATGCTCAAAGCCATTAGTCTTTAGAGAAATGCAAATTAAAACCACAAAGAGGGTATTGGGCATAACTCAGTGGTAGCGCACCTGCCTAACATGTACAATATCTTGGATACGATTCCCCAAACTGAAAAAAAAGAAGAAAAAGAATCTACAATGAGATAGCTTGTCATACTCATTAGGATGGTTACTACTCAAAAAAGAAAAAAAGGACAAGTTTTATGACATAATTAGAACCCTTGCAAACTGTTGGTAGAATTATAAAATGGTACAGATATTATGGAAAACTGTGACAGTTGCATAAGAAAATTGAAAATAGTTTTACTATATGATCCAGCAATTCCACTTCTGAGTATTTATTCAAAAGATTTGAAAGCAGACTCTTGAAGAGATATTTCTATACACATGTCCATGACAGCATTATTCACAATAGGTAAACCCTGGGCTTATCCCAAGCGTACAATAATGAGTGAATGAATTAGCCTATACATATAATAAAATGTTATTCAGTCTTATAAAGGAAGGAAATTCTGATTTGTGGTATATATGCATTGCATTCAAAGACATTAGGCTAAGGGACATAAACCAGTCACAAAAAGACAAATGCTGTATGATTTCACTTATATGAGACTTAGAATAGTCAAATTCAGAGAGAAAGAGTAGAATGGGGAATGCCTGGGGCTGGGTAAAGGAACAAAGGGGAGTTGTTAAATGGGTATAGATTTTCAATTTTATATGGTGAAAAGAGTTATCGAGACAATGTTGGTGATGGTGGTGATATTATGACTGTGTGAAGTAATCCTTAACTATACACTTAAAAAAATTAAGATGGTAAGTTTGGTTATATGAATTTTACCACAATAAAAAAATGGAGGAAAAAGAGCAAACCAAGAACGCTGTGGTATCACGGCAGCTGAACACAACGCGGAGGCTAACAGTGCTCATGTTGCTATCAGAATGATTTGAAAATTCATTACTTGCAATTGCTTGACCTATCTTAAAAAGTTGTTTATATACTTATAAGTCAGACAATTTAATCAACTCAGAGCTAGAAATGCTTCAACTTGAACAGATAAATCAAGTGAAAGATCAAGAGTTTTGACTTAGGGTAACTTTTTACACACATTTTAGTTGACACAGAAATTTAAGTGTTTAGGTCTTTTTGCATGGTCAAGATCTTATTAGATTTATTCTAATTTTAACATAACTGATTGCACGTGTCCTTTTCCTGTATCGTTTCAATATTATTAATAGTTTCTTTCTTTATATTCCTAATAGATAAAGTCCTAGCAATATTACAACTGATTGTTTTAAAGGGCCTTTTTGTTTTAGCCAGATTCTTTAATATGAAAGAGGCATTAGAACCAGGGGACACATTGCTTTTTGATTTTTGAAAGGTCTGTTTTCTTGCAAAACAATGCACACACACACTACTGGTTTCTCTTATTAAGATATGCATCATTTAAGGAGAAAGAGAAATGGTTTTCTTACAGAAATAGTGCTGCTTAGTAGCTTCATTTTGGTTAACTACTTTACAAATTAAGTGTGTTAATGGTTAGTACCACAGAGTACTATATGTGGCCGGTAGATACTATGGGAACGCCGAAGTTTGGTTTAGATGATTAACTGTAATAATAATGTTTGCTTTCCTAATCCTTTGTAGACTGTAATGTGAGGGTGTTACATGCAACAAAGCTCCTTATTATCTTAAAGAGAAAGATGGCTAACTTAAGTACTTCACATAATTGTATTTCTTTTTTTCTCCACAACAGCTTTAGTGGTATCACTTTCACAGTTTTCTCATGAGACTGAAGCTTTACTGCACAGATGTTTTCTCCAGACACTCATCCAGTGAGTGCATATACCTGGCAACTACACTGTTCTCCTCATCGACTTCACCAGTTGAAGACCACATGATTTGAACTTTGAATAGGCAGCATCGGAGAGGCTAAATTATAAGGTGGAACAAATCATAAAAGACCATGTAATATTAAGAGACTTCTAGGAACAGGTGTTCAAAGGTTTCATTTCATCTGAGGACTTTTTTTTTTTTTTTTTTTTTTTTTTAAAGAGAGAGGGACAGTGAGAGAGACAGAGAAAGAGAGGAACAACTTTATTTAGTTTTTCACATGGCCTTCGTTGCTCCAACACTTAGTGTGTACGTGGTGCTGGGGTTTGAACCCGGGTCCTCGTGCTTGCCAGGCAAGTACCGAAACCGCTGAGCCACCGCTCCAGCCCTCATCTGAGGACTTTTGATGTGTTTTAGAGCAAGTGTCTACCTGCAGGAACAAGATACATCCAAGCTCTAACTGGGGAAAAACCCACTTATTATCTCACATGGGACAGACTGCAATCCCGAACTTTAATATGATGGAAAAGTTTAGATTTCTACACTTCCATATTCTGTAATTTTATCTTCTCATTTTGACAATACCTCCTAAATATTGATGTTTATTAGTTGAGCTTCCCTCATGAAACTTTGGTTGATCCAATTAGCCCCTAGTTTCACATTATTGAAAATCTAAAATCTTTTACTTCAAGACACAACTTGCACCCCTCACTTCAGACCATCTGCTGAACCCATGGATGTTCCTGACATAGCAAGTGTGAGGATAAAGTGGTCTAGAACTTGGAATTGAAGGCTTCATCTAGAAATCATTCCAAAGGTTTAGAGAGAGATGCAGTTACAGAGAGTAACAGCAGTAAGAATGAGAAGGAGATGAATGAAAGAAATACTGACAAGAGTGAAGGTTCATGACATTAAAATTATTATATGTTGAAGAAACAGAGGGGAAAGAGGAATCAATTTATGATGGCACAGAGGTTTCTCACGTGGCAATCTGAACAGATGCAGGGAGAATGAAGAAGAAAGACAATGTAAGGAGACCGCAGATGATGAGACCACTTGTAGCACTGGGGATCAAGATGTCTTGAGAAACTGCAGTTAAAGATGTCTATTAAGGACCAAGCTCTAAGGCTCTGAAATCTAAGCCAGAGCATTCTAGGCTTCAGTTCATGGAAGGCATTCCCCTGTGAAAACATGTATAAGAAGAAAGATAAGTGAGTAGAAAATATAACACGAGTTGTTTTATTATTTCCCTGTGGTCATCATCTAGTTGGTTTTCAGTTTGTTGCAATTGCCTCTACATCTGAAAGTACCACAGATCATTTAGAAACAAGATGGAGAACGTGAATAAAAGCAATTTAAGCCTTGCAAGGAATGTAAAATAAAAAATGATGCATATCAGAACAAGATGTGGTCCTTCTTTTACCAATCTTTCATTTTCATACAAATGGCTTCAGAAGAAAAATGTAGCAATATAGTTACACATATATAAGTATTGTAAATAATAAAGTATCATAAATATCATTATTTTATTATTATAAATAATAAAATGGGGCAAAGTATTTACAATATTTGCAGTTTAAATTGAAGGGAGGTATTTGATAGGCAGAAATTAAAGCTACAATTACCCAGTGTGGAAGTTTATCAGGCCACTAAAATTAACATTCCTTCTATACACTCAAAGGAATCATTTATATAAGCATGAATAAAAGCAGAAAACTACTTTAGGTGCCCTCCGCATTACTGCCCATGTACTCATTCATGCCACCTGCAGTGAGTCAAGGGCATGAGTTCAGCAAAGCAAGCTGCCTAAAAGGCAGGAATACATTTTTGTTCAGGCATGTAATTGGGGTTTCTATATTGCTAAGTTTCTGAGATGGGTGAAGATAATGCCAGTACCAATAGCAGTAATTTCATTTCTTCTACAAAACCATTATGAAGACCACTGCTGTCTGTGATGGCACATCATGCCTTTGAATAAAAGTCCTCTTGAGAGAAATATAAATGATCAGCATTTCTCTCCTAACCATAGATGCACAAATTACCCACTTTGCACTGAGAATCATATTCTACACTGTGGGGGAAAGTGAGATTTAAAAGTCACAATAGATTCAGCTAACATAGTTACGGAAATACCTGGAATTATTAATAATAGATTTGATGAATTTGAACAATATTTGATACCTGCTTTTGAAAACAAAGAATTTGAAAGTAGTCTAGAAATCTACTTCAATGTTCTTTGCCTTTCCTAGATCTGTGTGTGTTTAGTATCTTGCTTACTTTATCTCTACCATCTGAGTAAAGTTGACTACCCTTCCTTCCTATTTACTTCTCAGTTCCTTACATGGACTTCTGGTACTGTGAGAAGCACAATATTATAACTTATTGTTTCCTTTCTAGTTTCCCCATCTAGACTGAACAGCTCAGAGAAGCGACTGTGTCTTCCTCTTCTTTCGTTCCCTAGAATATAGGACATGTAGGAGGGATATAGCAGTAGGTGTTTGTTGAAATGAAAATGAAACACATATTCCTATTTTGGAGGTATAAAATTTATGAAAAATGTGTTCTGGAATGGAATTTATATTATGAAAATCTTGGGTTAGATCTTATTTGAGAAAAATGAAACAGGAAAATAGCACATTTTCAAAGCTCAGAGATATGAGTGAATTTTGAAATGTATTACTGCTCACATCAGTTCCATTTGAGGGCCTTCTTTTGTTTCACAGATTTTTAAATGCACAAATGTCACTTTTTTTTCTGTTTTGGTTTTTAAAGTTTTAGAAATCTAAGTGAACTGAAGCTAAGGGTGTCATTTTATTATAATATATGTAGAAATATTTGTAACTGAATTTAAGAAATAATTGAGCTAATTCTGCCTGCATGAAAGAACTCCCAACTGGCGAGTGCTGAGCTGTTGATTCCCTGGGCTATTAAGTAGTTGCATCCATTTCCCCCATATAATCTATGAATATTTCTTTCTACATGGGCCAAGCCATGAATACAGTTGAGAAACATTTCTTAAGGCATAAGTGAATTGTGTAATGCTGATCTAAAATATTTTTTATTAATAAAAAAACATGAGGGCTGGGGTGGTGGCTCAGTGGTTGTGGCGCTTGCCTGGCACATGCAAGGACACGGGTTCAAACCCCAGCATCACATACCCATCGAAGTCTTGGAGCAACGAAGGCCACACGAAAAACTGGATAAAGTTGATTCTGTATTTCTCTCTCTCTCTCACTGACCCTCTCTCTTTAAAAAAATGAGAGAACATGTTATAAGAACTAAATTATATTCTCTATTTCTGTATAAAGAAAATTTGAAAATCTTTGGCTGTTGATGTGATGTGTATTGGAAAGATGCTTCTGTAACCTAAGCAGCATCAAGTTCAGGACGAGGTGTCTTGCAGACATTATATTTTCTTTACTTAATTATCCATTTCTATGAAACCAATTATGCAATAGGACTTTGTGGAACCAGAGATTGAAATGTGGAATTAGCATAACAGCCAAATAGTAGGTGTAGAAATTTTATTTCAAGCTAAGTATCAAGAAAGCTGGGTAATGTACACAGGAAAGTTGTCTGGGTGGCATTGAACTGACCTAGTTCTCTCTCCTTTTTTCACTTGTTATACTCAAAAATAACTATAGAATGTGCTAGCAATGTAACACCTAAGATAAGAAGGAATAGGCTTCAATAGTCCAGGCTCTTTCCTGTCCTTCAATACTTTAACCCAGCAAATCTTGGTACTCTGCATTTAAAACCCAAGGAAGACTTCCTCAGGGTTCCTCAGCTGCAGTACAAGTAAGACAAGCATAGACAAGATTCCAGAAAAGCTTCTGAACCTGGGAAGACCAGCTCACCATGACTGCTAGATTTCTACTGTCCCTCATTACCTTAATATGAGTACTAAAGTTGCTTCACTTCACATTTCCGTGTTGAAATGAAAATGAAACACATGTTCCTATTTTAGAGGTATAAAACTGAGAGAAAAAAATGTGTTCTGGAACAAAATTTATATTATGAAAATCTTGGGTTAGATCTTATTTCAGGAAAAGGAAACAGACAGAAAAATAGCATATTTTCAAAGCTCAGATATATGAGCTTTGAACCAGGCTGATGTAAATGACACAAATTGCAGCACAAAATGCAAAGGACTGAAGTGTTATGATATCTATTTCTGGTGGTTTGCTATCTCCATGCCCCTAGGATTGATAATCTGTGCACGCTGAACCTGCTTCGTGATGTGGAGGAGGGAAGTTGAAGAACCTGTATGACAAGGTCATATTCAACTAGAGGTCAAGCAGCTTAGAAACAAGGTGAGAACAGAACAGAATGCAAAGACCAGAGGTTAGGACTCAATTATATATCAGAAAGTCAAAGATTTAATTCAGAGATCAGGAAGGCTGTCTGCAGCAACTGCTATTGTTTGGATCTTGAATGTCTCTCAAAGGTCCATGTATTGAAGGCTTGGTTACCAACCTGTGGTGCTGTTGGCAGATGGTGGAACCTTTAGGAGACAGGCCATAGTGGAAAGAAGTTAGGTTGCTGGGGGTGTGCTCTGGAAGCAGATACTGAGACCCAGCCCTCTGCTTCTTTCTTTGATTCGAGGCCACCATGAGGTCTCTCCACACATTCCTTTTACCTGGCTTCTACCGTAGGTCTCTTCTACCATGTACTCTTGTCACGATGCTCTACTGCCACAAGCCTAAGGTCACAGGGCCAAGTAACCATGGACTGAAATCTCTGAGACCATGAACTAAGATAATTTTTCCTCTTCTTAAATTGATTTATCTCTGGTATCGTTTGCAATAATGTAAAGCTAACACAGAAATCAATTGCTTCCAGAATTCAGACTTAGAAACCATCACTTAAGGAAACCAGTGCTCCAGTTGCTGACATAATATAAAAGCACAAAACAAATGGTGCTTTGATCTAAATATCTTTTCTTCTTCTTTTCTGTCAGGATAAGGAGAAGTCTCAATAGGATGCAGCCCAAGGTCCATTCCCACAAGCCTCTATTTATTTGATATGGTTCTTTCTTTAGCCTCATTCTTTAACACTCATTCCGCTTAGCTGTCGCCTTGTTGAACTATTAGATTATCTTTGAAGATAACAAACATGCTCAGGACATTCACATTTGATCTTTTCTCCAAAAGCTGTCTCCTAGACATCTGCCCCAGGCACTTTTCCTTGGTGTCTGTTCCAATACAGTCTCCTCAGAGTCTTTTCTTAACAACCCTGTGTAAAATAGACCAGGCATATCACTTTCTTGCCCTTCCCCTCTCTCATTTTCTTTTCTTTTTTTTTTTTAAGAAAGAGGGGACAGTGAGAGAGAGAGAGAAAGAGAGAAGCAACTTTTATTTAGTTTTTCAAGTAACCTCCATTACTGAGACACTTCGTTGCGTACATGGGTGCTGGGGTTTGAACTTGAGTACTCGAGCATGCCAGGTAAGCGCCCGTAACCTCCAAGCCACCGCTCCAGCCCCACCCCCCTCATTTTCATTCATAGACTTTATCCCTATCATAATGCATGGCATCTTTATTTATTCAGGAACAAAATACAAGTTCTATGAGGGTGAAGAATTTGCCTGTTTTACACATTTTCCCCGGAACTAGAAAGAAGACTATCATATAAGAGATGAATAAATATTTTAAATTGAAGCTACATTAAGCTATACATTTGTTAAGTGAGGAAGATGCAGTTATAAATAATTGTTATTAGGTCACTGATAAAGATCATGTCCTTGAGTGTGATAGGATGACCATGTCATAGTTTAACAAGAATAATATCATTATACAATTATAGTTCTAACAAACTATTGATAGTGTCCTATTTACACTCATGAAATTCCATGAAATGATAATTAAAGATAAATATAAGTATAATGTTCAGGAAGAATTTGCATGTGATGGGTGTAAGCCTTATGTAAGTTTAGATAATTTTTATCTCATCTTTTAAACTGTAAGCACCCAAAATCTTGTTTTGATTGGTTCTTTAACCACTAAAGCAGTTTGCCTCCTTTGGAGGCAAATCTTTAAAGCAATAGCTACAAATTCAAGTGATTTGGGAGCAAGCCAGGTAAAAGGAATGTGTGGAGTCTACAGTGAGAATGAGAATCAGTGTCTAAAAGGGGAGCTCTATGCATACATAGTCAACTGTGCTGCCATGTTGACATGCTAGAAGTGTGGCTCTGAGTGTGATCTGCAGCACCACAAAACAAAACCAAAAATTCCTGTAAATCCAGATTTGTATGCAAAGTTTCCAAATTTTTAAATGTTGACAACTAATTTAAAAATTATAAAATATTATGGAAACAAAACCAATCCTGTATCTGTCTAGACATACTCTGTGAGCTTTTCTTAAGTTCAAAATATGATTTATCAAAAGATCATGCAATATATTTGAAGTTTACATCTCAGGTCCATATTAATGATGAACTAGGCCAACAAGAAATTACAGTAAAAAGCCATATTTTACATTTAAGTTGCTTTCTTTAAGATTTCCTTGTGTTGATGGGCAACAGAGATTTTTATCATTTCTTTATATAGACCCTGTTTAGATAGAAAAAGGATGTAATCATAGTATTATTTGCTTGTTTTAGAATTATTTTATTTCATTTTATTTTTATAAATTTTGGGAAAATTTTATCCAAGGACTTCTCTGCATACTCTTAGAATGTTAATTAGAAGTAAAAATAAAAATGCAAAGAAATAGCCTCATAGAGAAAGCATAATGTATTTGGAATGTAGAGGAAATATTTAAGAAATGAAAAAGAAGAACTAGAAAAAAATAAATGGATCAATGTGAAGCAACCCTATTGAGAAAGCATGGAATTATTCAAGTGCTGAGACTTGAAGAAACTGGCATTTAAAATAATGATATGGTTCCCTGGTTGATTATGGATGAGGGAAGATGAAATTATGGAAAATCAAGCTGCCAAAGTATAAAAATCCCATGATGATATTATATTATCCTTATGCAATATCTATAAATTATATTACAGTTGGTAGTTGCCTAAAAGGTAAATAGTATAGGATATGTACTTTTATAAATGAGGAGTCATAAAATTAAAATTCTACCCACTTTATGAACTGCTATGATAAGAGAGGTCATATGATATTCATGACAGATCTGAACATTATTAGCCAATGAGGTAAGAAAAAGAATTACAATGAAATATAATTGTATTATATTGTATTAAATAACATGCATATAATGTTAGTTGCCTTGTAGACTGGATTACCTGACATCAAAGAGGTGCACATTGTGTGACTGAGGGTGAGGGTGTGTGGAAAGTTCTCCTGTTCAAGCTGGATAGGATGGTCAGTCAGAGGGTGGAGTGTGACATGTGAGAATCTTGAGGTTAAACAGAGACAGCTAGAAGGATGAATGATTTAAATCATTGGAACAATGCCAGGATTTAAAAAGAAGATAGGAAACAGACAGAAAGATAATACCGACACTGGAGAGGGAAAAGATATGAAGGAATAATGGAAGTGACAATAAAGAAAGATGGGAACACATGGTGGAGAGTTCACCAGAATGAAGAATGGGGGCAACTAAAGCCACAGAGGGAAAAAGGACATTCAATTCCTATACATAAGAAACAAAAGTTTGTTTTTGTTGCTTTTTTGACTCTGAAGAGAACAGTTTTAAACCAAGGTTAAAAATCAGTGAAATCAAACTTTGGTGTCCACTCAGGATGCATAACGTTGCAAAGATTATGCACCCATAGTAACACAGAAAAAACCTTGAGAGACAAAACAATCATAGCTTCCCTTAACTCCAGGAAGAAGCAGTTTTTTGGAAGATGGTGTTCATTATAGGGGTGGTAACCTTTGACCTGCAAGGAAGAAGCACCTGGAGACCTTCCTTGCTTCCCCACAGGGAACCTCAGTTCAGTGATCCAAAGAAGGTCTTCAAAAATGAGGAATCAAACTATAAAAGGTTCCCCTCAAACCCACAACTCTCCTACCAAGGAGCTCAAGGACAGGGAGCGGGATAGAAAAATAGAAAAAATTATCAACAATTTGATTATTACAAGGAACAATGAACTAAAAGAAGATTTAATGAAGTGACCAAGTAAGAAAACTCAAGAGAAGAAAAACTCCATCATCAAAGGAATAGACACTGAAAAAGGAAGTAACTGAGCTAAAATCTTTAATCAATTGCATCAGAGGAATTATGGAAGAATTTACTAATAGACTAACTGGGGGCTGGATTTGTGGCTCAGCAGTTAAGGCAATTGCCTGGCATGTGTAAGGATGCAGGTTCATACCCCAGCACCACATACACAATGAAATATTGGTACAACAAAAGCCACATGAAAAACTAAACAAAATTGATTCTCTCTTTCTCTCTCACTGTCCCTCTCTCTCTTAAATAATAATAATAATTGACTAATTACTATAAAAAACAGAACCTCAGCTCTTGAAGAAAGAACATCCGACAATGAGGATAGGCTGAGTAAGTTTGAGCACATGGATGACATAAAATGAAAAAAAAAAAAAAACTCACAGAGAATGACAGAATTTTAAAAATGTCCAGAAAGAAATCAGAAGAAACAATATAAGAGTAATTGGGATATAATATAAGAGTAATTGGGATACAAGAAGAAATTGAAACATAAACAAATGCCATAAACAACATTCCCAACAAAATAGTTAAAGATATTTTTTCCCATATTAAAATTAGACCCATTGGGTTTCCTTTATACTCATCCAAGAAGCTTAAAGGAAACCCAATGGGTCTAATCAAAAGACAAGATCATAGAGACACATCATTTTCAAAATGAATAGCAGGGAAATCAAGGAAAGGGTATTGAAAGCTGCAAGAGAAAAATGCCAAATCACATTCAGAGGCGACCAATAAGGATCACGTATGACACTATAGCTCACAAGCTAGAAGCAAGAAGATGATGGACTATGAATGACCATAACCTGCAGCCAAGAATAATATATCCAGCAAATATCAGCATTAAATTCAAAGAGGAAAAAAGAACATTTCAAGATAAGATCAAACTTGCAGCATTCATGAAGACAGCATCAATATCACAAAGAATTCTCAAAGATCAACTCCAAAGAGAAGAACAAACAACAATCCTCAAAACCTAAAAACAGGAAATTCAGTAAAAGTACATGCTATCAAAAAGATAACCAAGACAGCACAGAAATCAACTAGTAAAACAAGTTGACTATGAATCACAACCACATAACTATCCTAACACTAAACATGAATGGTCTTAATGCACCAATCAAACGACACAGATTAGCAGATTGGATCAAAAAACATGATCTGACAATAGGCTGCTTACAGGAGATGCACCACACCTTACAGCCAAAGACATTCACAGATTGAAAGTGAAACAATGGAAAAAAATCTACCAGGCATATGGAGCAAGAAAGCAAGCTGTTGTTTCAATGCTTATATCCAAAACAGTAGATTTCAATGCAAATTTAATCAGAAGAGATAAAAAGACCACTACATCATAGTGAAGGGAACAATACATTAGGGAAGATAAAACCATAGTAAATATCTAGGCTCCAAACACCAGTGCACCCAAATACATGGAAAAAATACTCCATGACATAAAACCATGTGTGGTCCCCAACACAATAATGCTGGATGACTTTAATACTACTCTATCATCAATAGACAGATCATCAGAGTAAAGAAAAATAAAGAGATCTCCAGCCTAAACAACTCCATAAATCAAATGGACTTCATAAACATCTGTAGAATATTCAACCCAAAATTGGCTGATTTACCTTCTTCTCTGCAGTGCGTGGATCCTTCTCCAAAATAGATCATATTCTAGTTCACAAAGGAAATCTCAACAAGTATAAAAAGTAGATATTATCCCATGTATCCTAACAGACTGTGATGCCATAATCCTAGCATCCTAGCTATTAATAGAAAAATTATAACAGAAGATACATATATAAAGAGAGAGATGAATACTATCTTACTAAATGAAGAATGGATTCAAGAAGACATGAGAGCAGAAAACAAGAAATTCTTGGAAGTGAATGAGAATGAAGATACAACATATCAAAACCTCTGGGACAGCATGAAAACATTCTTAAGGGGAAAATTTATAGCACTGAGTGACTATATTTAAAATCCAGAGAGATCCTGAATAGAAAAGTTTATGCTCCACCTCAAATCCCTACAAAAGGAAGAAATTTCAATCCCAAAGTCAGCAAAAGACAGGAAATAATCAAAGTCAGAGTTGAATGAAATTTTAAAAAATGATAAGAATCAATGAAACAAAGAGTTGCTTTGAAAAACTAAATAAAATTGACCAACCACTAGCCAATCTTACTAAAAGAAAGGAAAAGAAGCAAATTAACAAAATCCCCAGTGAAAAAGGAGTGATCACAACTGAGACTGCAGAGATCCAATTGATTATCAGCAATCATTTTGAAAAACTATGCTTCTGTAAATCAGATAATCTAGAAGACATGGACAAATTGCTAGACACATACAACATTACCTAATTGATGCAGAATGATATGAAAAGTCTAAATGGCTCAATAGCAGGCACTGAAATAAACATACCAATTAAAAGTCTTTCAAAGAAGAAAAGCTCAGGACCTAATGGAGTCCCTGCTGAATTTTATCATACCTATGAGGAGGATTTAACACCTTCTTTATTAAGCTATTCCAGGAAATTAAAAATGAGGAAACTCTCCCAAATACTTTCTATGATGCAACCATAACCCTGAAACCAAACCCAACATAGACATATCAAAAAAAGAAAACTGCACACCAATATCCCTGGTGAACATAGATGCCAAAATCCTTAATAAAGTTCTAGCAAATTGAATTAAAAAATACAGAAGAAGATAATTCATCATGATCAAGCAGTCTTCATTCCAGGAAAATAAGGTTGGTTCAACATACACAAATCAATAAATGTGATTCATCACTTAAACTGAATTAAGGACAAAAACCTTATGATCACTGCAATTGACACAGAAAAGGCCTTCAATAAAATCCAGCACCCATTTATGATCAAAACTCTAGAGAAGACAAGGATCAAAGGAACTTAACTATATACAAGCCATATAGGACAAGCACACAGATAGTATAATATTAAATAGAAAAAGGCTTGAGAGTATTTCACTAAACTCTGAAACAAGACAGAACTGCCTGCTCTCACCATTTTTGTTCAGCTAGTCCTGGAGACCCTCACTGGAGCAATCAGTCAAGAGAAGGAAATCAAAAGGAAAAGAATATGAAGAGAAGAATTCAAATTATTCCTATTTGCTGATGACATGATCCTATGTCTGGAAGATGCAAAAACTCCACCAGAAAAATGCTTAACAGATTTAGCAAAATGGCAGGCTACCAGATCAAAACCTATAAATCAACAGCTTTCTTATATGCTAACAATAATAGAGCAGAAGAAGAAATCAGGAAATCTGGCCCATTCGTAACATACTAAAAATATACTTGGAAATTAATCTTACAAGGGAAGTAAAAGATCTCTACAATGAAAATTATCAAACATTGAAGAAAGAAATTGAAGAAGACCTCAAAAGAAGGCAAGACATTCCATGTTCTTGGGTAGGCAGAATTAATATAATTAATATGGCCATTCTGCCAAAAACATTACACAGATACAATGCAATCCTGTAAAGATATCATTCTTCACAAATATTGAAAAAGCAATTCTCCAATTCATTTGGAATGACAAGAAACCTGGAATAGCAAAAGCATTACTAAGTAAGAAAGACAAAATAGGTGGTTTTGCAATACCAGATCTAAAATTATACTATAGAGCTGTAGTTTAAAAAACAAAAAAAGCATGGTTTTGGTATCAAGATAGGCATGAAGGGGGCTGGAGCAGTGGCTGAGCGGTATTGCACTTGTGTGAGGACACAGGCATGTGCGAGGACACAGGTTCAAACCCCAGCATCACATACACAACAAAGTACTGGAGCAACAAAAGTCACATGAAAAACTAAATAAAAGTTGATTATCACTCTCTCTCTCTCTCTCTCTCATTGTTCTTCTCTCTTAAAACAAAAAAAGATAGGGATGAAGACCAATGGAATAGAAATAGAAGACTGAGATAAACCCACCAATCTTTAAACATCTGATCTCTGACAAAGGGAGTCAAAATATAACATAGAGGAATGATAGTCTATTCAATCAATGGTGCTGGACAAACTGGACAGCCACTTGCAGAAAGTTGAAATTAGATCCATATCTCTCACCCTGCACAAAAATCAAAACAAAGTGGATCAATGAACTAAGAATTAAACCAGCTACCACACAACTGCCAAAAGAAAAATTAGGAGCAACACTCTAGCATTATGTTAGTAGGCAACAACTTTCTCAATAAAACTCCCAAAGTGAAAGAATTAAAGCAAACAGTGACAAATTGGCTTTGTTTCCAATTGGATGCCTTTTCTTTATCTTGCCTAAGCACTTTGGCTAAAATGTCCAGCACTATGTTGAATAAAAGTAGTGAAACTAAAAAAAAAAAAATCAATGAGTGGGATGCCATTAAAATAATCATGGCCTATGATTCCTCAAACAGGGGACTAATATCCAAAATTTACCAAGAAGTAAAAAAAATTTCATATCGAAAAACACAAACAATCCAATCAATAAATGGGCCAGAGATCTAAACAGAAACTTCTCAACAGAGGAAAATGAGCAAGTCAATGAATACTGAGAGTGTTCTAAATTACTAGTAATCAGGGAAATGTAAATCAAAATTACACTAAGATTTCACTTCACTCTAGTCAGTTTGACAAAGATGAAGAATATAAACAGTAACAAATGCTGGAGGGGTTGTGAGGAGATAGGAACAGTACACACAGTTGGTGGAGCTGCAGACTGGTACAGCTGCTCTGGAAAGCAGTGTGGAGACTCCCCCCAAAATTAGGGTTGGATCCACCATTAGACCCAGCTATCCCTCTTGTGGGTATTTTCCCAGAATTGTGAGAATCAGCACATTACAGTGACACAGCAAAATCAATGTTCAAAGCAGCTTAATTTATAAGAACTAAATTATGGAATAACCCCAGATGTCCTTCAGTGGATGAATGTGCCCAAAAGCAGTAATTCAGTAATTAGATACAATTATATTATGGCATTTGAAAGTAAATGGATGACAATGGAAGAAATTATGCTGAGCAAAATCAGCCAAACCCAGAGACTCAAGGCTCAAACGTTTTCCCTCATTTGTGGAGGCTAGAGCAAAACCCAGGCTTGGGTACTAGATCAACCAAAGTCAAAGCAACACATAATCTAGGGGAATCAAATATATGTAGGAAGCAGGTAGGGAAGAGGCAGGAGGGAAGGAGGGAAAGGGATGATAGGGAGTGATCTAGGGAGAGAATAAACAATGTTGCTAGCTCTTTACTCCCCCAAGAAGTCAAACAATACTTACGTAAACACTTAATTGTGGAAAATGCACACACACACACACACACACACACACACGCACACACACACACACATATTCATATATATTTATATATATTCAAATATATTTATATATATTCATATATATAGTTATATATATATTTATATATAGAGAAAGACAGACATTTATATCAGTTATAGGGTGGAAACACATAAGAGTCAAGAGACCAGGGTGTGGATGATGTAGGGGTGATTCTGGATTAGGATCGGGGCATACCATATTGTTACTACATATGCATTTATGATTGTACAACAACACAATTTCTCAATAAAAGTTTAAAAAAGCTAAATAAAAAGTTTATATTCATTGAAAATATTCTCAAAATAAAGATTAAATTAAAGTGGTTTCTGATAAATAAAAGCTAAGAGAAATATTTGCTAACATTATACTATAAGTTCCTCAAGCAGAAAGAATATGGTAACATTCAAACTTGGATCTATACAGAGAAAGTCTGGAAATATTAAGAAAGAATATTATTATAAAATGCTATTTATCTTATTGACTCACTCAAAAATATAAGTATTTCATGCAGTAATTGTAATAATGTATTACAGGTTTCAAAAGAAATACAATATTATAATTTATAAAAATAGTAAACCATAAAGAGGGAAGAATTGGAAATATGCTATTAAGAACACTTATGGTACACATTTTAATGTAGACAGTAATACATTAGAGTACATCATACTGGGGAAAAACTAAAGTTGACTTCAAAAAGATTCAAATGGTGTGATAAAGTGAAGTAACTAAAATTTAAACTAATCCAAAAGCAGGCAGAAAATGGGGAAAAGCAACAGAAACTCAAAGGACCAAATAGAAAACTACTAGAAAATTTAAAAAGTAAATGCAAACTCTTCAATAATCATTATAAGTGCATGTGGTAAAATACATGAATTAAAGGGCAGAGATGATCACACCAGATTATCAATCAAGACTCTTAACCACATGCTATCTACCTAAATGGTTTAAAAACAAACCATAAATATGGTTTTAAATCACACAGATGGTTTGAATATAAAAGGTTAGAAAATAAACATAAAAATATCTTACTAATAGAATAGAAATTAATGTCTTAGAGTAACATTAAATGATATGAGCTTTAGAGCACAAAATACTACCACATATAAATGGGAACATTGCATAAAAATCAAGGAGTAAATTCATTAGCACAGTCAAGATGAAACAAAAATAAAACTAAAGAGAAATAGAAAATTCCACAATTATATTTGGGGACTTCCATAATTCTCTGTCAGTGCTTGATAGAACCAGTGACATGACATCATTAAAAAAGAAAGAAAGAAGGGGCTGAGCAGTTAGAGCGCTTACTTGGCGTGCGGGAAGACCCAAGTCCGAACTCCAACACCATGTACGCAACTGGGTGTTGAGAAAGCAGAACCACATGAAAAATAAATAAAATTGATTCTCTTTTTCTCTCTCCTTCTCCCTTAAAAAAGAAAGAAAAAAAGAAAAATACAGATCCTCAAAAAATTCTTCAAAACAGAGACAACAGAATACTTATCAACTCCTTACTCTGATGTCAAATGCAGACAGAAAAACCAGGAAAAAAATGTTTGAAATGAATATCCCTCATCAGGATAGATGCCAAACCTCTAGGAAACATTAACCAAATCCAGGAACTTTCAGACTATTATACCTGTGAAAACATGAGGTTTATCCCACGAATGCAGGGTTGGTTTAACATTCAAAGAAAAGTCAATGTTAATGCCCATAGTAATAAAATAAAATGCAAACTCAGTAACATTTTAACAGATGCAGAAAAAGAGAATTTGACCAAAATCTAATACTTATTGATGATAAATTTTTTCAACAGACTAGAAATATTTTAATAATTCCTCAGTTTGGTAAAGAGAATCTATAGAAAAATTCTACAAATAGTATCATACTAACAGACACTGAATGCTATCACATTCATATCAGAAAACAAATCAAATGCTTGCCTTCACCCCCTCCTATTCAACATCACACTGGAGGTCTTGACCCATGCAATAAGGCAAAGGGGAAAATGAAAGAATTGAAAAGGGAAAAATACCTTTATATTCACAAGTTAAAAAATTGTCTACAAAGAACAAGGTATAAAATCTATGAAAATCTATTTAATCTAACAGATATTTCTATCAGGTTTCTGGATACAAAGTTAATACATAAAAAACTCAATTGTATTTCTATATACTAGCAATGAAGAATTGCAAATTGATTTTGAAAAGAGTATCATCATGAAACATGAAGTAATTAGAAATAAACCTAAGAAAAATATGTACAACCTTTGCATGTTAAATAACTATAAATCATTGTGAGAGAATGCAAGCATATCAGTAGAGACCTACATGGATTGGAAGACAAAAGTGGTCACAAAGTCAGTTGCACACAGTCCTAGTCTTAATGCCAGCAAGAGCTTTAGCAGACACTGATAGTAGATAAAAATCTAGAAAGTAGACTTCATAGAATTTAATTTCATTACACACTATAAAGCAAAAGTAATCAAGAAAGTAAAGTAGGGCATTTGCAAAAGAATGATCTTCTTAATCAATGAAATGGAATTGAGAGTTCAGAAATAGCCCCACCCACCTATGTAAATTGATTTCCACAAAGGTATTTTATTTTATTTAAAGAGAGAAGGACAGTGAGAGAGAGAGAAAGAGAGAGAAAGAGAATCAATTTTTATTGAGTTTTTCACATCGTTTCCATTGCTCCGAGATATAATTGTATACGTGGGTGCTGGGGTTTGAACCTGTGTACTTGAGTATGCCGAGCAAGCACTATAACTACCAAGCCACTGCTCCAGTCCAGGTTCAAAGGTATTTTAACCGAAAAATGAAAATTTCAATAAATGGTGCTGAATATTTGGATATCTATATGCAGAACACTCAATCTCCACACTTACCTTACAGCATGTACAAAAATTAATACCAACTTGGTAGGAACCTAAATGTAAGCCAAATAGTATAATACTTCTAGAATAAAAAATGAGAAAATATTTTTACATAGGGTTAACCTAAGATTTTTTAAGATTCTTAAAAGACAAACCACAAAAGAAAATACAATAAATTAGACTTCATCATAATTTCAAACATCTGTTCTTTGAATAAATATTCCGAAGACTTGGAGAAAACCAAACACTTATCTGATAAAGGATTTATGTCAAATATAGAGAACTCTGGAAATTCAATGATAGGAAAACAACAAAATAAACAAATGAGAAAACTAATTGGATAATAGCACACCAAAGAAGATATACACATAACAAACATACAAAAGAGCTAAACACCTCTAGACATTATGAAAAACTAAAATTACAACCACAAAAAGCTACTATTAAATCCTATTGCATGGCTAGAAAGGAAAACACTGGATATACCAAATGGTGGTGAGGATGCAGAACAACTGCAATTCTCAGATATTGCTAACAGAAATTCAATATGGTCATCACTTTGGAAATTAGCTTGTCAATTTCTTATGTTCGAACATATACTTTTCAAAAAATATATCAGTCTTCCTCCTAGTATTTAGCTAGAGAAATGAAGATTTATGTCCACACAAAAACATATCCACTTTAGTCATAATCACAAATAACCCATGTGTTCATCTACTTGCAAACTGATAAACAGTTTATGGCAAATCCATACAATGGATTGCTACTCAATAACAAAACTGAATCAACTGTGGATGCATGGAGCAGCATGAATGAATATTAAAAGCATTATGTCAAGTGAAAGAAAACAAATTTAAAAGCTACATATTGTGTGATTCCATTTATAGAACATTTTACAAAAGGCAAAAACTATGGAGAAAGATTCAGAAAAATGGTACTTAAGAGCTTTCTGGGAGTGGTAGGAAGTAGACAAAGGAACATTAAAGGACGATATAAGTATTCTTTATTTTGATTGTGGCAATATATAATTGAAAAGGTAGATAAAATTTTGTAGAACTGTACTCTTAAAATGGAGAAATTTACTATATATAAACTATACTTCAAAAAAGGAGAAAATGTGAGTCTTTGATTCAATAAACAAGCCCATTTTATTTTCAAGCACAAAGAAAGCTTATATTAAGAACAACAACAACAACAACAACAACAACACACACACACACACACACACACACACACACACAAAAACCTTGACTATTTCAGGGAAGTAGGAGAGACATAAGGAAAAGCCTCCAGCCAGAGATGGTTGGAGCCACTTAAACTGTTAAGAAATATTGGCCCCTCCGTCTCAGCTAGACCAGTGCAACATAATGCAAAATCGAGCTCTTACTTCAACTGAAATGATTGTGGAACACATTGACAGAACAATTCAGCATTTGATAGAGCTGCAGTGAAAGAGAGAGACAGGTATGCAGGTAGACACTGATCATTATCTATGAGCTTTTGGGAGAAAGCCTCCATTTGTCCTCCTGCCTCCTCAAGTCCATTGAACCATAACAGTAACTTCACCTTGTATTCACCTCCAGGCTCCAAGGTATACATATTTCTTAGAGCTGCTTTAATAAAATACCACAAACTCTGTGGCTTAAAACAACAGAAACTTATTATTTTGTGGTTGTGAAGGCCAGAAGGCCTGAACTCAAGGTTGGGCAGATCCGTACTTCCTGCAGGGTAATCTTTCTTGCCTCTCCCTAGCTTCTGATGGTCTGCAGGAAATCGCTGGTGTTCCCAGCTTGCAGCTGCATAGTTTGAATCTTTCCCTTTGTCATCACATAGTGTTCCCCTGTCTGCCTGTGTCTTTCATGGCTTTTTACAAAGATTTGGAGCCCATTGTACACTATTGTGATCTCACTGCAACTTAATTACATTTGCAACAATAATATTTTCAAATAAGGTCATGTTCTAAACAAAGATTTAGGACTTCAACGTATATATTTTTTGTGGGGATACAATTCAACTCATAACACAGGGCACAGAGAATTTGGTCTTTATGGCCTAAGAGGCCCTTCATTCCACAAGTAGGCAAGTAAAGAAGCTGTCTTCATCTCTAAACCAATCTTTTTTTTTTTTCATTCAATATAGTCTTACATATTGGAGGGAATCATTGTTGCATGTCCATGAACACATGGGTATTGACAAAGCAAGCCAAGGCTGATAGTCCAATCTTTTAAAGAAGTACCAGAGACTCATTTACAAAACTACACACTCTACCCCAAACTAATCTTCCTGTATGAAATTATCCTTTATCCCAGGTCTCACTTCCCCAGTTTAATTCCCAGGTAGAAGAGCCTGTTCCTTACTGCTGTCGACTGTGTCATCCTTGAATAGACCCTGTTGCTCTTATTTCAGTCAGGACATTTCTATTTATAGTTAAGATGTTGCTATTGACCAGTCTTGTATATCTACCTTCCCAACCCTCATCTGACCACTGGAGTGTACACCAGCTCTGATGGGCAATCAATTTCTCTAAACCTCTTTGTATTAGTGATTTTTATTGTTAGTCTAGTCTTAGAAAATGTTTAGTTTTTGTGTTGCCGTGACCCAAATACCCAGTAAGATCAACTTAGAGGAGGAAAAGTTTATTTGGGTTTCATGGTTTCAGAGGTGTCAGTCTATGATGTCTTATAGGCCAATATCCAGGTTGAATATAGATAGAAAAAAATCCTTAACAAGATAATAGTAAATCAAATCCAACAGCATATTTAAAGGATCATTTACCACAATCAAGTGAAATTTATCCCTGGAATTCCAAAATGTTTCAACACATGCAAATCATTGAGCTTCAAGATGATTTTTAAATCAATTTCCAGTCATTTCTTAGCTCTCTATTTATTTAAAATTAATTACTGAAGCTTTGTTCCATTGGTGGTGTCATTTTTCTCTGATTCTTCGTGGGACTGGTATCCTTGAGTTACCTGTGCATTCACCTTTTCCAGTCTTAACTGACTAGTTTCGACAGGGAAATTCCTTACTAGTCAAACTGCCCATGGATTCTGGGTGAATCAGTTGACAGGGCTCAGGGGCCAGGTCTGTGGGTAGCTGGGCATGCCACCATGATACATAAGTGAGTCTGCTGCTAGAGGTCAGGGGCTGGCTATTAAGATCTGCACAATACTAATTTAGTGCCTCACCTCTTTCCTATGTTCTTTGTTACCCCCAGGTAATCTAACCACACTAATTCCTTTAGCATTCTGGAGAGACACAGCAAAATGAGCTTCTGAAGGCTGGGGAAGCTGGACATTCACTTCACTGTATATTCCTTCATGAGAGAACTCATGGGCTGATATGTTCTCTCGTGGTGCTTTTACCAAACCAACTCTTGTATAACTGATAAAATATATTGAAACTTATTTTTGCCCTTCCCGAGCCATCTTATTTGTGTGTCACACAAATGCTCTAACATTTCTTGGATTCCAGAGATTACATGAAGTTATCTTTTTCCCCATGAATAGTTGTTACATTGATGTTTTGTGGGAGTTTGAGCAATGGAACTATTTATTTTGCCATCTTGCCAAACATCATTCCTTAAGATTTCTAAATTCTAAACATAAAAAGAAACCCTAATAAACTTTCTGAAAACAATGTTATTTGCCAAGTTTAAAAGACATAGAGTATCAGATTTCTTATTAGTATTTGATTATTGTATACTTTTAAGCTATATTTTTCTAAGTGCCTCACAAGTATACCCATGTCCCACTGCAAAACAAATATATGAAGTTATTTTCTAGAAATGAATTGGATCACTATTAGTTGATAACTACAACTTTATCATGTTTATGTTTTTAATAACTAGACATTAAGCAAATGCTTACTCTCAACACCAAACATAATAGGATATTCCTACCTATGTAAACATTAGAAAAATATATCAACCTCATAACCCGTGTAAAAAAATACTCAAGAAGCAAGACTGCAGAACAATGACTTTTTCTCTTTCCCTCTCTCTTCTCTCTCATTCTCTTTCTCTCTCTCTCTCTCTTACTGGGAATTGAACCCAGGGGTGCTTAACCACTAAGCTACATCCCCAGTGCTTTCTGTTTTACTAGGACAAGATGTCACTAAGTTGCTGAAGTTCTCCCCAAGTTAAAAGGCTGACCTCAAACTTGCATCCTCTTTCCTAAGCCTCTTGAATCACTGGGATTATAAGTGTGATCCACCGAACCCAGCTAGTACAGTGATCCTAACAATGGACACACTGTGTTAATCAAATGCAATAAATAAAACTGTTGGGGATGCGTAACCTAGGGATAAATAAGAATTATTTAAATTTTAGAGACCCATTGTAAATTCTTAATACTGTAAAGTATTACTCAGCTTTGTCAGCAGAAACAGCATTTGGGAGAGAGGGTTAGTGGTAGTTAGGAAAGGAAAAGAATTCCAAGGAAATTAATTCTGAAGGTATCATTTTCATCAGATAAAAGGAAAATAGGAGATTAAAAATATTCAAAAAGTTTCAATCTATTAGGAGAAAAATACTTTCTGGGAATAGTTTGAAAATCTTGATTTTATATAAATTCAAAATAGGTTTGATAATGGGTATCAAAAATAAGAACACAATAATGCAGTGGAAAATTTAATGAAACCATTAAGTTTAGAAATAGAAAAGGAAATCAGTAGCAATTTGGTCAAACTAAGAAAATAAGAAAAAGATAAATGATTAATCAACATAAGATGTAAAATTACCATTAATAAATAAAAACACAACATCAAAGCATCCAGTCTTGACAGACCCAGTAAATACAATGCGCTCTCCTGGTGATGACAACTAAAGAGGCTTGATGAAAATTATCTTCTAAAAGATCAGAGATCTATACAGAGACTGGCAAGCTGCAAGGGTCAGACAGAAAGAAGAGTCCACTCAGAGGTGACCCAAAGTGTTTCTTCTTCAGGGCATATGCCCATGCAAAAGGGCAGCTCAGTGAAAGGGTCTGGATAAGGGCTGGAGGTAAAGAGTGCTAACGTTGAGTCCTGAGGCTACGAGAGGAACACATAACCTGAGTGTGCACTCTCCACCTCGAGTGAACTCCTAAAACTAGTGATTTGCCCTGAAGTAATTTTCTAACTTTTGGAAAGTCACTTGGAATCTTAAATGTAGATGTTTTTGCAGGGCAGAGAGAATGATGTTTGTAGATTTGTGCCCAGCAACAGCAGAAACATGAGTGTGCTCGGGACTGGGATCCTAGAGAGTTATTTTCACAATGGTCTGGTTGGTTATCCAGCTGAACAACAACACAAAGACTCAACTCTGGGTCCTGAACTTGCTACTACCGTAGATGACTGTAAAAAAGGGCACAATTCCTCCCTTGAAGAAGTGAACATCAACCTAGACTTGAAATTACTTCTGAAATGTTTTTCTAATATATTATTCAGAAAATATAAATAACAGATGGTGACAATATTTACAATATCCTAACATATTATAAATCACATATGGTGATTAGCCAGAAAAAAAGAAGATGCCTAGGGACTCCAGATAATAGAATTATTAGACAAGGCTGAAAAGCAACAACCACAACTGTCTCTCTTTATTTCTGAGGCAATAGTTATGTAAAAAAGTTACCAAACAACTAGAAACTATTAAAAATAACATTAAAGAACTGAAAAGAATCAATTAGAAATCATAGAAATGAATAACTGAAATTAAGACCAAATGGATGAGGTTAGCAAACAAACATGGCAAGGTAAAGACAGATTTATAAATTAAAAAATAGGTTAAAAGAAAATTATCCAAACTGAAATATTGAAAGAAAAGTATGAAAAAGTAGAAAATAACAAATAGTAATCAACATATATGATACAGTCAGAAAGTCTATAATACTTCTAAATGGAGAGCAAGAATATAAGAGAGAAAATGCAGAAGCAATACCTGAAGGTATATGGCTAGGAATTTCCAGTAGTTCATGAATCATTAGTTTACAGATACAATGAGGATATACAGGCACACTTCATCTTTCGAGCTTCACTGTATTGAGATTTACAAATACTACATTTGATATAAATCGAAGATTTATGGAATTAAGAAAGTCTGTTGGCATTGTTTTCCCAATAGCTCAAATGATCATTAGCAATTTTTAGCAATGAAGTATTTTTAATTAAAGTATGTACATTGTTGAAAACACAATGCTGCTGCATACTTAATAGATTATGGTGTAGCACAAACAAAACTTTTATATACACTGCAAAACCAAAACATTTCATGTGATGAATCAATGACAAAACCAAACCCACAATATCTCCAAGTTATGCTTGTATTTAAAGATGCATGTGTGCGTGCATGCATGCGTGCGTGCGTGTGTGCGTGCGTGTGTGTGTTAAATTAAGAAAAGAAGGGACTGGAGCGGTGGTTCAGTGGTTGCAGCTCTTGCCTGGCATGCGCGAGTATGGAATTTTGAACTCTACCACCACATATACAAAGAAATCTTGGAGCAATGAAAGCTACAATAAAAACTAAAAATTAATTCATTCTCTCTCTCTCTCTCTCTCTCCCTCTCCCTCTGTCTTTTAAAAAAATAGTAAATTAAGAAAAGGAAACAGTAAGATATAAGAAAACAGGAAATCTTAAATACAACCCAAACAAAAGACACGCTTCCTCAAAGAAGTGACAGATTACTACTTTCCACCAGCTAGAAGACAATTAAAAGATACCTTCAAAATGATAGAAAGTAATAGACATGTTGGAATTCTTTGCCTAATGAAAACACCCTTAAATAATGAAAACAAAATACAGGTATTTTAAGACCAACGAATGATCAAACAAATAAACAATTATGTTTCATCAACAGAACCAAACTGAAATTTTTAAGATGTTGTTCAGGCAAAAAGAAAATTATCTCAGATGAAAACTATTAAACAAGACAACTTCTAGAAAAATTTACTTGCATAAATAAAAATATGAATCTGAATAAGTTAGATATAATAAATTATAAATATGACTTTCTTATTGGATAAAGTAAAAGTAAGAATCACTTATATTTTAAACATTAAATATCCTATTTGATTTAGGAACTTTTCAAATAAAAATTGTGCATTTAGAAACAGTATGAACTATTGACAAAAAAAAATCAAAGTATTCTGAGGATGATAACAACCAGCTCTGTACTAGTTCCTTTCATTCTGAACTATTTCTGAAGAGGAGGAGGAAGTTTAGAAGGTGAGGGGACTTGGGTGTTTCAAAATAGCTCCCATTGGCCAACCTCCCACCTAGCTTAACTTCAGCGGAGCATATCTTTTTGATTTTAAGTTTAAATGTAGAATATTTAGGACATTCTGAATGAAAGAATTTTCAGGACATCTGTTTCAGCAATATCATTTCAAAAGAACTAAAAGTTAAGTTACCTTTTAACATCACATATTTCTATAAATATTTCCAACCTTCTAAATTAGAATGTCTGAAGATAGGGCCCAGAAATCTGTCTTTCTAAAAATACCATCAAGTATTTCCTGTCAACCAGCACCAGAATGAAAACAGGGGGGAAACCCAGTTCAAAATCCATCTCTAACAAAATTTACAATTCTGGAGTTCTGGCTAGTTCAGAATAGTCCTGCTGATTTCCACCCAATTGAGCAGATATTTACTGAGCATAGTTTTGGTCAGGATCAGTACTGGTTAGTAGTTGAAAAGAAAATGCCGACAGGATTCTTACCCTGAAGGACCTTTCAGTCTAATAGCAAAGATTTATGGAACAAGTTAATTTCATAATTACAAAGCCTAGGATACATGGAAACTTGGAATAGGGAAAATCAAGGGGAGGGCAAGAGTCAAGGATGACTCATAGAAGATATAGCACCAGATAAATCTTGAAAGAAGAATGTGTGATTATTGTAAGTGTTCATTGAGGAGAGGCCAAGGAGAACTGTAAGAAGTGGATTTTCCAGACACTAGGAATGTTATGAAAACCATTCTACTTATTTTTTAAATTATATTCTTTATGAGCCAATGAATCAGGTGGTAAAACCAACATCTCTCAAGGGAGACATTCCATCTCTAATCAACAAATAAACCATACTAAGATTTTATGAATTTCTGTTCATTGGGTTACCTACAATGAATTTAACCTCTCAGGCCTTTTCAACTGGAATCTTCTGCTTAAATATTCTTCTCCCATCTCTGTTGGAATCATTCTTCCTTGATTATAGCCAATTTGAAGACCAAAGGAGATTCTCAAGCTCAATAAGTAATAAAAGGCTATAAATAGTAATAATAATAATGATATTAATGATGATGATGCTAAGAGAAACCTCACACATGAATGATAATTGCTTTTTCTATTAACTCTGTATAGTATCTGGATCCAGAATGCAGAGGGGTGGGAGGAAATTGTGGAGACATTGAAATGGGCACGCAACACAGTCTGAATCCAATGAGTCTCAAACAATTACTGATACCATGGAATAATACTGAAGGGCATCTAATGAGGAACATTATTGCTTTCAGTGTATGGGTTATTTAAGAAATTTATGTATCCATTTAAAAAATAAAATGAGTCATCTCATACATTGGTTCTAATGGAGCCGTGTGGCACCAGGGACTTGCATTTTCAGTACTACAGAGGAGGTTGCTGCTGTTGCTATGGTTTCCATGATGTGGATGTTATAAACCCATGGAGCTACACTTGTACACAATTATGCAATTCTACCACAGCACATCAGCATTTATTATTTTTTCAGAATTTTTCTTTCACTTTGAACACTAGGAAAAACTTCAACGCATAAATCATAAATCAGTGAAATTACAATAAATAAAATAACCTCCATTATTCTCATACCCTGACTAAAATCTCCCACATATTTTAGGTGACAGATATAGAACTTAATATTTTACAAAGCTCTATGCTTTCATATGTTCTACATCTTCCTTTTTTTCTGTTTCCATCTCTGCCAAGGTCAGGATGCACATGTTTTAATATCAAAGACAATGTTAGCCATGTTTTATATTCTTCTGGAATCTGACCAAATACAATTCCTCATTGAAATAACAAGACAAATTTGGGTATATTTTTCTAATGAAGAAATTAGTATAATAAATGGGAACCTTAAATCAATATTATGTTTACCAATAATAAAGTTTTAGTATTGTGATCGTTAGGTAATAGAGAGCAGGGCATAGTTTCCATTCATTTTCTGAACGTTTCAATGAGTCCAGCATTTGTGTTATCTATCAACTGCCTCACTTCATTTGTCATAAAAGTGACTCTTAGAGGGATAAAATAGATATGCACATACAAGCCTGGGCATGATGGTAGTATTTATCACTATTTAATATTGTGACTTTTGTTTCTGGTCACAATGTCACAATGTTCCAGCTGTTTAAGCAAATGGTTTTCATCTAAGTCAAATAATTTTTAAATACATTTTATTGCTTCTTTTTAGAGTCTTTATATATTGATATTCATGCTGCTTTTAGTATCAGTATTCTTTCTTTGCAACTGATCAATATCATTAATCCTCAAAAGTCTTGTATAGTTTAATTCAGTGGTCATTCTGTAATAAACTGCTATGAAAATCATAGATTGTTAAGTGTTTTAGAACATACCTATGTGTAAAAACTATGCCCTCAAAAGGTATTATGATTTAGTTAGGGAAAAATAATTCTTTAATGCAAAATATAAAAGTTATTCAATGTTGAAAATGTTATATACAAGAATATATTATCTGTCCTGGTGTATTACAAACATGGAGTTATGCCTCAAATACTGAGAAGGCAATGATTTAGTAGCTCATGGGTTGATGTTACCAGCCAGCTATACCTTGGAAGATCAATGTGCCCATAAGTGAAAGTGTAAAAGCCCTGGTATCCAAATTGGTAGTGTTAGGAGGTTTCAGGAGGTACTGTGGATCGAAGGAGGGGGTCCTACTGGGAGGGTTTTAGGTCACTGGGGATGTTTTACTTTTTGCCACTGTGACCAAACACTCTGACTAAAACACTAAACAACTCCACTAAACAAGTTTAGAGAAGGAAAAAATTGTTTGGGGCTCCCAGTTTCAGAGGTCTCAGTCCATAGATAGACAACTCCATTTCTCTGGGCCCAAGGTGAGGCATCATCATGGTGGAAGAGTGTGGAATAGGAAGGCAGGTCAGGACATGGTACCAGAAGCAGAGAGAGCAAGAACTCCACTAAACAAGGACAAAATATATAGCCCAAAGGCACACACCCAATGATCCACCTTCTCCAGCTGCACCCTTCCTGCCTATGGTTACCATCTATCAGGGGATTAATCTCTATCAGGGGATTAATGTATTGATTAGCTCAAAGCTCTCATAACCCAATTACTTTACCTCTCACCTTTCTTGCACTGTCTTCTACATGAGATAGTGGTATCCTCTTTTGGGGGATACCTCATACCTAAACCATAAAAGAGGGCATAAACTTGAAGGGCATTGGCAGTCCTGGTGCCTTCATGTCTCATACTGTGCTTCCTCATTCATACTCCTACCCTGACATAGTGCTCTCAAGAAAAACAACCTTTTATCTTTATATATTTATTGCCTCAGGTATTTTGTTATACTGATGGAGACCTGCCTAATGCATAGCCATTCCTTCTTTCCTTTCTCAATATTAGTTATTTCTCCACTTTAGTGGACTCTTGATTAGTCCATTATTCTGCCAGAACAAACAAGAAAGAAAGAAAGAAGAAAGAAGTCAAACTTTTAATCAAACCTATGCTCTTCTTTTTCTTTTCTTTTAGCTAAAATATGTACAACAATACTTTAGTGTTTTATTTCTTGGTCATTTGTCTTCTGGAGCAAATATGATCAACTCTGCCCACAAAACTTGAAGAGGACCTTACATCACTGCATAGGTTTGCTGCGATCTGCTTGACCTGTTTCTGCCCCTAGGTTTCTCAGTCTGCATGTCCTTGTAATTGTAGTTTGTGTTATGAACAGGTGCATTTATCTGTAGGTGGGAATAGGCTGAAATAAAACATATGACCACCCTCCTAATTCCTTTTTTTCTATAAAAATGTTAAATATAATATTTGAAACAATAGAAATATTAATTGATTTATCATTCTCTGCTATAATTTCTGGCTATTTAATAACAATTTTCTCTTTACTAACATCAAAAACTACTATGATCTTGAGTTTGAAACTTTCTCTGAATTTTTATATCCAGATACTTACTGAATCATATTCACTATGACCTTTTCTTTGGACCTAATAAATTCTTGGGATGATATTAGTGCTTGAAGCATAAAATTCATGTGAACCCAAGGCTCAAAAACAAAATTAGAGCAACTTCCTCTGATTTTAAACATAATCCAGGTCACACTTCATAGCAAATAACTCATCTGTTCTAGAATAAGCTAGGTTGGTGAACATTTGTCTTGTTTATTAGTTTCACTTGTTTTCTTCCCAACCTCACTTAAGCCCTTTGGTAACATTTGGAGTGTCTCCTTCATTCCATGTGATTTTGATAGAGGTTCCAATAAATCCAGTCCACTAACCAACACTCCAACCTCCATAGGGAATCAATCAAAACCAAACAATGAAGTCAGAGGACCTCCTCCCTTCGTCTGTCTGTCAGTTGTGCTCTGATATTGATAGAAAATGAAGTGGACATATTTTCTTTCCAAGGTAGTTGTTAAACCACGATGAATATTGCGATGATAGAGACATGGGTCAGCCAGTATCCAACCTGACCACCAATATAGGGAAAGAGAGGCAGAAGTCACAGATGGAGGGAGAAGACAGCAAGATGAAACCACTTAAGCCCCAGAATCAATGCTACTCCACTCCTCTCTAGTACCATTATAAAAATCAAAACATTTCTTTTTCTGCCTAGGAAGTACGTTCAAAATATTTAACCACCAATACAGCAGAAGGACCAAATAATCAGAACATTAACCAGTCAGAAGCTGTGAAAACCCAGCATTCCTGGAACCTAGGTACCATGACTGAATCCCAGTCCTGGTTTCTGCCACTTACAAGGAAAAAAGGTTCTATGTAGTGTAGGGAAAGGTGGGAAGGAGGAACATGAGAGGTTAATAAGTACAGTGGACTTACTACATTGCAGATGCTATGCTAAAGCTGTGGCCATATTGTCATTTACTTCTTGCACTTGGCAGAGTGAAAACAGGAGGAAGCTGGGTCATCCCCCTAACTGGGAAGATAAGAAAAAATGAGTCTTATGGAGATTAGGTGATTTCCCTAATAGATGGTATGTAATACATCTAAGATCATTTCCAAGACTATCTAGTCTCAAGGATCAAACTGAAGAGCTACAAACATGGTAATTTTGTAATTCTCCTGGCTCCTAAATTCTATATCTATAAAAGACTTTAGTCTGGAAATTAATGACTTCATGTTCAATATTTTAGACTCCTTTTAATTACTTAAAAGACCAGTTTTGAAACTAGAAAAAGTCACTTTGATTTCAGTCTATAATATCAAATGGTAAATTTCAATTCTGATTTATCCAAGTCACAATTATTTACTCTAGGATTTTCAAGCTCAGGAAAATTTCATATGAATTAATTAAGTTACCAACTCCTATTGCATATGTGCTATGGGGATCTAGGACTAGGATTATAGTCTCCATATCATTTTTCTTCTGGATATCCATTCACATGGATAATGTTTTTAAGAGATTTGTGTACCAGGACTAGCATTGGTTGTACCATTTTCTATTACATAAAAAATTCTGAATAGAGAAATTGTTTTCTCATGGCATCTCTTTTGGGATAATGACTTCCATTTATATTTTATACAACCTGGCTACACATTTTCTCACTTTGTAATGCAGTGTCTACCAATTTTGAAATAAAGTATAGGAAAATCATTCTCCCATTTTATAGAATTTCTAGGATTACTGGCTATTTAATAATAAATCCTATAATTTGTATCCTAATAGTAAAAGGTGCTATTAGCTTAAAGGGACTCTTTTGCATACACACACACACACACACACACACACACACAAACACACACACACACATCTTGACCTTTAATATTACAGCACATGCCTTTACTAAGTACAAAACAAAATAATTGATATTTAGAAGATAAGGTGCTAAATGAAAAATGAAGGGGGCATCAAATTTCTTCACTGACTCCTTGAATTAAAGTTGCTTGTATTCCTCAACTTATATTTGTGTATAGAAGAAATGCCTCTCTTCTTCATCTGTCAGGGAAAGTACATTGTTTTTCTGTCTTTTGGTTGAAAAACAATACAAAATCTTTAAAAAATACTAAGAACTCTCAGTAAGAAAAACCTTAAATCTGAATCCTATTCACATTGCTAAAATAGCATCTCACATAGAAATTCTCTAAAATGCCTTAAATTATTAAATTCATATTGTTCAACATACATGATGGTTCATTCCTCCAGCCCTAATAAAAGTTGTCAATTAAAGACATAAAAAAACAACAAGAAGAAAACAAAAACTGTGTTGCTAAGACTTTACAGAGGTACTGACAGTTCTGGAGCTAAGACCGCTCAGTCTCTGGCTTTGTAAATGTGAAGTGCTGTGTCAGCGAATATGCTTCTGTTTCAGCTGAATCGTTCTTCATGTGAAACCGACTTTTCTGGAAATTAAAGACAATCTAATAAGCGTGCATCAGAGAGCACAGCGCAGACAAAGTGGCCTCGTTGTGCCAGCAGGGCATGCTGGGAGACCTGCACAATTTAGACTCAGATTCTTGGAGTATCTGGGTTCTTTCGGCAGCTAAGGGATAGAATAACAGCCAGTATTCTGGGCACGACTGGATTCATATTCATATTGAAACATAAAGATCAATTTTTTCTTGCTAAACCAGAGCAGTGATTAGGAAAAGGTAGAATCTACATGAACCTCATCAGAAGCTATATTAAGGCATTGGGATAGTCTTCTGGGATTCATACAAGGCTTTAAGCCTCCTACATTATATTTAAAATAAACTGAAGTCACTAGTTACCTAAGCATTTATTTATCTGGAAATATCGTAGGGGCCTATGACATGCTCCCAGCACAGGACAGCTCTGGCACTGGCTGTGTCCTAGCCCAGGCCCAGGCAGTCTAATCCAGTAGCAACCTGTTATGCTTCAAACAAGACTGAGCTTGCGCAGTGTGTGGGGTAAGTGTGGATAATGAGAGTAAGGAAGTCAGTGAGCTAGAGAGGCCAGAGGCAATTTAAACTTAATGACAACGATGCTATTCTGTACAGACCCCAAGAGCTGGAACTTAAGACCAAGAACATAGACATTTCATTTTACAAAAATAGTAATCCTCAATTTGGAATCATGACAGTTAATATTAACTAAGAGTGGGTATTGTGAAGGAGTCAAGACTGTGGACTTGAGCGATAAGCTGAGATTCAAATCCTAGTTCTACCATGTAGACTAGTTACTCAGCCTCTCTGTGCCTAAATTGATTTATTTCTAATGTAACAGTTCCAATTTTATAGTATCATTGTGAGGACTAATTGAATTAAAATATGTCAAATGTACAGAATATTATCTGTCCCAGATTATGCAGAAAATATTACATTTGTGTTGTTAACTGAACATTCACTTTGCACCTGTCATGGTTTTAAGCAATTTAAGTTTTCTGTTTTTCTCACTACTCACAAATATTCCATGAGATTTAGATGAGAAGAGAATAATTTTGAGATAATGAAACCTTCCCCAAAATTTATGTATCTAGTTAAAAACTTGGCACTTGACTCATGCAGTCTGATTCTAGGGTCCATTCTCTTGGCCACCGCACTTTGCTGCCCTTCTTTTTGGAATGATTTCACTTCTCCCTGTCAATGACCTCACTGTCTTAATGACAGTGTAGCTGCAAAATATGAAATGATTAATTCTGACAGATACAATCGTCATTAGTGATGGTGACATCAAAACAACTGCTTGCATAGTTAGATTCCTTTGGGTTACACAAATTTTTGTGTTGAAACCTATCTGCTTTGGATTAAATCCATATCTATCTAAATTTAGTTTGACTGTATATAATTTTATTTAAATACCTATATATAGTCCATCATAAAGGTGAAACTCTGAAACATCTGTCGCCTTAGAAAAGCTTCTGGTCTGAACAAATCAGGATAGAAGTTTACACAGGCAATAGGGGATTTTTAACATCCTCCAGTCAAAGAGTTCTGATGTCACAATGGAGCCAAAGAGAAAAGTCAATAGATTTGTTCTCGGGTTCAAGTAAGAAGGAACTAGTTTTCCTACATGCTTTTATAGTTATGTTATTTTATGTTCTATTATCATGTATAACTAAAAAGAACAGGGAGAGGGAAGACGGGAGGGGTAGGGGAAAACTGAGGACTGAACTTGCAAATGCTATAACGGCTTTTATAATTATGCCATGGGATATTCTAATCTCATGTATATCTAAAATTGAACCAATAAAAAAGAATGAGCTACAAAGTTAGATAATAATAATTATAATTCTACCAGAGGTCTAGAAAACCGTGTCCAAAGTGAAAAAAAAATAGATGCAAAAGGAGATAAAACTAAAGAAGGGGAGAAAGCTAATCAGTGGTAGGTCTGCATAACAACACAGACAGAATAAAGGCTCAAACTGAGGAACATGGGGTCACACTCCAGGAAAATGTGAACCTATGCCACAGTAAAACCCATCGTGGATTGCCTGGCATGTGGTATAGGAAATAAAAGGACTAAGATAGGCACGGAGTCAATATCCCTAATTGCACTTGCCATCGATTCCAGAGTGGAAATACAGGAGTAGAAAAAGATGAAGAAGTCTGGGAAGGATGTGTCAATGAATAGGAAAATATTAAACAAAACAAATATAACCGTATGCTGAAATATTTGAGCTACTCAAAAGTATAGGGATTGTAGGATAGCTTTTTCTCTGTGCTGACTTTCCATTAACTTTCAAATAGTCTGTGGTTTTTTGAAACATATTTATAAAATCTCTTTCATAAGCCACATCTTCACTTTTACCCTGAGTGATAAAACAACAACAATAACAACAACACTATGGCCTGTTCCACTATGGAAAGGACTATCTCCAAATAATTCAAAGTTGTAATCCATTATTTTAATTCAGCAATAGTTGTGTAATGATATGGACAGCTTGCAACTGGATCTTAGTAAGTCATAAAATGAGTAGAAAATTAAAGTGTTTGATATGGGAAATTAAAACTATGGATACCACAACTTATAATATGTGAGGGAAAGGTGGTTAAGTCATTGGGAATAGGGCTAAGCATTTAGACTGGAGTTCATCTGTGGTATGAATTAAATGCATTTGAGTCAGCAGGTGGAATGGTCGAGTTGTCCACCTATGTCATTTCAATTACTGTGGAATTACTAAAGATATTTTTTACTCTTGGCTCTTCATTCACTGTTAGATTGTGTTGTGCCAAACACACTGCAGGCCAGTTAATGTGGGATTACAAAGATCTAAAATTGGCGAACGTTTAAGTCAATTGAGTCACACCCTGCCTAGGGAGAGCCAAGGGACTCATGAGCCATTCCTGTTATTGACTCATGATCTAGTTTCTCACTTAGGGATAATAAACCCCAAAGAGAGTAGTTACTTCTGTTACTGATGACAAAAATAGAATCAGTTCCATTGTGACATCCCTGGACCAGAGGAATAAATTTGTACTCAAACTAAGATCATAACAGATGCATCATATCTGTTTCTAAATTACAGATTTTCCAAAGTTAAGTTTAAACTGTTATTTGTTGCTATGAGGCCTATGTTTGCCTTCAGAATTTATTAAATATCCGATAGCTCTCACTTTCCTTCTAACAGGGGGAACCACACTATGGCTGTGGCTTCTCTTCATTACATTTGCTTAAGCAACAGCACCTTGGACGCTGGCGCTAGCCTTTGCATACTTGTCTCTTACCGGGGATCTCCCTCCTCTAATACTGTGATGGTATCTGGAGGGCCTGTAACTAGAAACTTGACTCTTCCACTGAGTTGTAAATTGGACAAGATAACGAGCATCCCTGATTGTCCCAGAGTGTCCTATCCCTTACTAGGCAGAGATTTACGTTCAAAGACTCAGAGTTTCCATCATGATAAATCTAGGGCCCCTGGGACCACTATGCTTGCTGCTATTAAAATGTGATATAAACCTTGAAGTATGGGCCACTAAAGGCTGAACTGGGCAAACAAAAAGTGCAGTTCAGTTAAAATAGTTCTAAAGGATACCTCTGTCTTTCCATGCCAGAGGTAGTAACATGCCTATTTTAGGAGTTCAAGAACCAAACAGGGAATTGCACCTACTCCAGGGCCTTAAGGTAATTTATGAAGCAGACATTCCCCTCCACTCTGTGATGCCTAATTCTTATACTCTCTCATTTGAGATCCTAGCTACTGCTACTTAGTGTAATGTATTAGCTGCTTTTTCTGTACACCACTAGACTCTCAATCACGGTACTTGTCTTTGAGGAGCCAGATAGCAGACCTGGTTCTTCCTCTCTTTGATTCAATGATAATTTTCATTCTGCATTAATTTTTTAATATCTTAGTTCAGTTGATTCATACCAAGTTAAAATCTGTTGATCTCCCAATGGTGATAAAGATGGAGCCACCTACAACCAATCCAGATGGTCTTTAACACAGACCCCTTAATTGATCCGAACATTCTTAGAAGGAAACCCAAACTGCCTTCTCCTCTTCATCCCCTCTCAGCCTGAAGTAGCTAAAAAACAGTCATCCCTCAATTTTCCCCTTTTTGATAGCAGTAACCGTTTCCTTAATTAGAGGGGTGAATGAGATAGCGGTAAACTTATACAGTCAGAGTAGTTAGAATGTTCGAGTCAATGAAGGGAAACCAGTTCTTTTTATTTTAGGATCAATTTGACATCCACAATGCTAGTAAGAAGGATCTGGCAAGGTGGTCCCAGATGCAGACATTCCCTTCTGCTAAGGAAGGTGCCACATTCTTTCTATTGATGCCCAAGGTGCAAACCAAAGATTGGACCCAACCAGAATTTCCCATGCCCATGTCCTATTTGGGGGAAGAGAGCGGATAACCAATTGAAGGGAGAACATTCTATATAAAAAGGGCAACCTGACTCCCTCTTCAGCTCTGTCCCCTTCTCTCAATCTGGGGGAAGTCTGCTCTTTTCCCTATGTTTTTGCTTGCTATTATTTTCTTAAAATAAAATCTGTCTAATATGCTAAAAATAAAATAAAATAATATACATTAAAATAATAATGACTAATATTTTAGACCTTACTCTATGCCAGATATTATTCTAGGAACTGTTACCCATGGAGATAAGCATTATTATTATCTTTATTTTACAGAGAAAATACTAAGACAGAGAGGAGTAACTTTTCCAGAAGTATATTAGGATGTGATGTGAATTTATAAAATTGCTGAGATAATGGTTTATCCACTGTGATAAACTGACATATTAAGGACTATGTTCTTTATACTCTACCCCAAGTCATATATCAGCATGGGTGACCTCATCTTCCAAGGGAAATACCTATTTGAGGCTTGGCCCCTCTCTCCTCATTCCCACAGGTCTTCCTCTCAGTTCTCTTCTCTTATGGATGCACTCTAGAAATTATCAGCTACAACTGCTGCATATCTAAAATCTTTGTTTTAGTCAGCTGCACTGTTGCTGTGACTAAAGACCAAAAAGAACAATTTTAGGAGGCAAAGTTTAATTCAGGGCTCATGATTTCAGAGGTATTAGTCCATGGAAGACTGGCTCCATTCCTCAGGACTCAAGGTGCGGGTGAATGTCATGGTGGCAGGCATGGCTCCAGAGAGACAAACAGCTCAAGGCATCACATCAGTAAGCAGAACAGAGAAAGAAACTCCATGCCACATACAGAATATGTACCCCAAAAGCAAGCCCCCAAAGACCCACCTCCTCCACCCACATCCTACCAGCTGACAGCTGGTTTCCCTTGACTGACTGGTTATAAGGTTCTTATAACCTAATTATTCCACCTCAGCCTTCCCGAATTGTTATACATGAGCTTTGGTGGGACACCTCATATTCAAATCATTCTTCTGTATGGCTGAGTAAAATTCCACATTTTCTTTTCTTTTTTTAATTAAGAAATTTAGTTATGGTGCCACCAAAAATGCATCCAAAATAACAATATAATATGTATATATTCTTAAATCATATTTATCCACAAGATTCACATTTTTAATCGATTGATCTGTTTACAGCACCTGGGCTGGTTCCATAACTTGGCTATTGTGAATTGCACTGCTATGAACATTGATGTTTCTGTATCACTAAAGTATGCTGATTTTAGTTGTTCAGGACATATGCCAAGAAGTGGGATATCTGGTGGATCCATTTCCAGCCTTCTGATGAATCTTCAATTGGTCGTGCTAATTTGCAGTCCCACCAACAACATATGAATGTAACTGCCCTGCCCAGCCTTACCAGGATTTATTATCATTTGTATTCTTCATGATCACCATTCTAACTGGAGTAAGATGAAATCTCAATGTCATTTTGATTTGCATTTCTGTTTGCTAAAGATGTTGAACATTTTTTTTCATATGCTTATTAGCCATTTGTTTTTCTTCTTTGGAGATATGGTTGCTTAGTTCTTTCGTTATTTTGCCCATTTATTGATTGGTTTATTTGAGTTTTTTGTAGGTTTGTCTGTTTGTTTTTTGGTGTTAAGTTTTTGAGTTCTTTCTATACTATGGATATTAATCCCCCGTCAGAGGAGTAGCAGGTAAAGACTTTTTTTCCCATTCTGTATGTTCTCTTGTCATGATTTTAATTTCTTTCTTTGCTGCACAGAAGTTTTTTTAATTTGATGCCATCCCACATATTGATTCTTGGCTTTATCTCTTGAACATTAAGGTTCTTGTTAAGGAAATCAATGCCTGTGCCAATATGATGGAATGCTGAGCATTCGTTTTCTTCTAGAGGTTGCAAAGTTTCTGGTCTAATTTCTATGTCTTTGATCTACTATGACTTGATTTCTGAGCAGGGTGAAAGACAGGGATCAAATTTCATTCTTCTAAATATGTATATCCAGTTTTCCCAACACCATTTGTTCAAAAGACTATCTTTTCTCCAATATATGTTTTTGGTATCATTGTTAAGTATCACATGACTACATCTATGTGGGTTTGTCCCTATGTCTTCAGTATTATTTGTCTTCTGTATTATTCCATTAGCCTTCACATCTGTTTTGATGCCAATACCATTTTGTTTTTGTTATTACAGCTCTGTAGAATGGTTTGTTAGGCATTATGATGCCTCCTGCATCACTCCTCTTGCTCAGCATTGCTTTGCTATTCTAGGTCTTTTACTCTTCCTATGAATTTTAGCATTGCTTTTTCTAGTTCTGTGAAGAATGTCATTGGTATTTTGATAGTGATTGCATTGAATTAGAATATTGTTTTTGGTAGTATAGCCATTTTGGCAATATTAATTCTGCCCATCCAAGAACATGGGAGAACTTTTCAAGTTCTAAGATCTTCTTCTATTTCTTTTTTCAAGGTTCTTTAATTTCATTATAGAAATTTTTCACCTTCTTAGTTAGATTTACTCCCAAGTATTTTTATGTTGTAAATAGGATGCATTCCTGATTTCTTTCTCAACAAGTTCACTATTGTGGTATAGAAAAGCTATTGGTTTATGAATGTTGTTCTCATATCCTGCTACTTTGTGAATTCACTTATTAATTCTAGAAGTTTTCTGGTAGAAAATTTTTGTTCTACTAGATGTAGAATCATGTAATCAGCAAGCAAAGGTAATTTAACTTCTTTCCCTATTTGTCTCCATTTCATTTCCTTCTCATTCCTAATTTTTCTGGCTAGAGTTTCAAGAATTATTTTGAATAGGAGTTGTGAGAATAGACATCTTTGTCTTGTTCCTGGTTTTAGAGTGCATGGTTTTAGTTTTTCCTCCATTCAGTATGATATTTGCTTTGGTTTTGTCATATATAATCTCTATAATATTGGGGTAAGTTCCTTCTATCCCTAGTTTCTCCAGCATTTGACTGAGGTAGCGTTTCCATTGGCCTGCTTTCGTCTGAGCTCTTATGGCTAGTGACAGGCTTCTTTGTAGAGGTGTGAAGTGCTTGATAGCCATCTGCAACCATGGGACCTGTGAGTGCAGGCTCTCTGAGCCATCTGTGGCACAGAAGCCTCCACCCTGGCTGGTATACCTCAGGGAGGTTTTACCTGACACAGTGATGGGAAGGGTGTCAACTGGCCCAACTTCACCTGTGCTCCCATGGATGTTGTTGGGAGCACGGGGTTGGGGCTAGCTGATTTGCTCTGAGGTCAATTCCACCCCACATCCCTTGTCTTCAGTGAGCAATGAAGAGATTTCAGTAATATTCATCTAGCAACTCTCCAAGTTATTTCTGGATGGATTACTGAGAAAACCTGTTTCAGAAGCATACCCTGTGGTTTTGTTTGTTACCATCTGTAGGTGATGAGAAGCTGTATTGATTTAATTTCTTCTAGTGAGGCTAGCTAACTGTGAACTCTACAAAATGGCTGCACTGTCTGGCACAGCTTTCTGCTTACAATTTGGGCTCAACTGTGTGATCCCCTCCGCTGTCTTTGCTGTTCCTGTCCTGTTTTATAACTTGGTCTGCCTTTATTTCCAACTGCTGTTAAGGAAGTGAGCATATGGGCTTTTCCTCTCCCTCTTTCTCTCTTTGTTACCTCTTCTCCTTGACCTCTCTCTGGTCAGAGTTCAGGGTCAAGGACTTCTGTTCATATTTTCTGCTCCAGTAATCAAAATCCAAATCCTTCCAAGATTCAAGCTCTCCAATATTGCATGTTAGTGTATCTACTCTGTCACCTACCTCTCTGGTCAGCAGTTCTTTCACTGCTTCATTTCTGGGCTGTGGAGAAATCAAGGGTTGCTGCCTAGATCTGCTTCACCATCTTCCATGACCCAGCATTTTAGTATTAAAATTTTATAAATAATGACTCATTAAATAAAACCTCTACCTAAAATGCTTTGATCATCCACAGATTCATTCAGTAAACACATACTAGTAAGTATATACAAGGAAGTAAATCAGGTACTTTGAGGAATCACATGATAGGTTAGAGATGGTGACATTGCTGAAGAAATTTAGTAATCTAGTGGGGCAATGGAACATGTTTACAAATAGCTATTAGAATTTAGATCAGACTAGGTGCCATAAGGGATGGCTATATCAGGAGATATGGAAATGCAACATGATGAGATGGTTTTATGAAAGAGATAATATTTAAGCTTTATCTTAATGAATGATGGTATTAGGGCTGTCAGAAATGGGAGAGAGATGCTATTCAAATGCCTGACTTACATGGTCAGACAGCTTTCCATCACAGAAAGCAGACACTAGCCCAGGTGGAGATTAGCAAATGCTTTGACCAGCAAAGATCAGTGATTGCCTCTTAAATCCCCCACATCCAGTTGCTGAATGATCCAAAGTATAGAACACACACACAAATATATATAGCCTATTTTGTCAGAGGCATGTTGAAGATTATGATTATAGAACACACCACAAAATATAGAGATATGTTGAAGATTCTGATTATCCAAGGTTTGGATAACTAAAAACAAAAATGAGTTTGCCCAGGATTAATAATATAAAATATATATAAATGCATTTTATCTATTATATCTTTAAATCCTGTAATCAGAGAAGGAATGAAATAAATCATAAAGTACCTCTAGGCAAGAAAAATAAAGAAAAAAATGATGGTATAAAACAATTCCCCTGGCTTACAATTCCAACTGGAAAATAAGCTCTTTAGTAAATGAAATGTAGCATTTTAAATATAGGAAAACATAAAAAAAAGATGTATGGTAAAATTTGTAACTACTAGAAAAAGATTTTTATTCCAAAGAAAGATAAGCATACACACACACACACACATACACATACACACAAACCTAAATGGAGAGATCCAATAGCCAGATTGAGTAAAACAAAAAGAAGTAATCATTACTTTCCAATAATTAGGGAAAAATACATAAAAGTAAAAATATTATCAGTATGAAAAAATACAGTATGCTCACAAAATGCATTTGCATTATGAGGACTGTTATTATTGAAGTGCACTTCATGAAACAGGGGGTCAGGTCTAATAAGAAGATCACTTGAAATATTGTGTACCCATTTACATTAACCTCACAAATGTACTATATCTTTTCCAGGGTGGTGACCAACTAGCAAAATGTATTGATGTAGCCACCTTATACATTCTAGGGTACCACTGTGCCAACTACAGAGTAGTGAGAAAGGAATAATCATGAGCCAGTAAACAACCTATAATATTTTTGAGGTCACACAAATATTCACTTTAGAAATACAATTTCATTAATGTAGTTATAAGATATTCTAAGTATAAGCAGTTAAAGAAAGGCCTTTTATATTCTTTGTAAATAAATCACTCTTCAATGTCTGCCTGAGAAGATCAGGGTGCTTGTAAAAAGATGACGAATATACATTAGTGATTAAAAGAAGAGAGCCAGACAGTTCTAAAGCCATTCTGAGTTTAGCATGTTTTCAATTACACCCCTTTTTGAAATTAGCTTTATTGAATACTTTTATATACATAAATGCACTTTTTTTTAAGTATGTGTTGAAGTGTCATGTGGAACTTGAAGACTTCTGAGCAATTACTTTTACCCACTGTTTTAGTCCATTTTATTGCTCTAACAAAAAATACTATGCAACTAAGGATCTTATAAAGAATGGAGACTTAATTCTCACAGTTCTGGAGGCTGGAAAGTCTAAGACCAGGGCAGTAGCATGGTGAAGTTCTAATAGAAATCTGGTTCCTGTGATAGACCACTGTTTTCTCCATCATTTCTCATGATGGAAGAGCATAAGAGAACTCTTTGGGATTTTCTTTTATAAGGGTAGTAATCCCATTCAATGGGGCTCCACCCTACTGACCTAATCACCTCCCAAAGGCTCCAACTCCAAATATCATCATATTGGGGACTGATTTTAATATACATATTTGGGGGTATACAAACATTCAGTCTACCTCAACCACTGAACCATCTACATTTGGCACCACTAAGCTTATATTGACAGTGAATGTTTGGAAGTGAACTGCTAAGTGTTGAACACCTATTTCTTACCTTATCGTGTCATATTTATTATTTAATATCTAAGAATAATCTTGCAAAAGCTATATTATTATTCATATTTTTATTATTTTTAAAGAATTATCTCAGAATACATAGAAAATTTGTCTAAGATCACCAACACAGTAAAGCAGTATGACATGGTATGATTTTGGATCCTGATTTGTCTAGTTTTAAGATCATTGCTCTCTTTATTAAATGCTCCACTAATGATATCAATGTTACCATATCTACTCACAATTACTTTCCCCAATTGTCAAAGGCATATATAAGCAGGGAGTGATGATGGGACCATAAGAATTCCTTGTCTAAGGGTCTTAGACAAATGAAAAAATAGAAGAATGGCTCTGAAAATGGGGACAGAGTCTTGGTTTCTGTTCCAGTTGGGCAGCAATGGCATGATGAATGATGTATGACAGAGAAGGCTGTGGAAAATCAGCCTTATTTCACTGAATTTCACTGAAGTAGAGCTAGGACTTTTAAGCCTGGTAGTGAGTACGAACAGTGAGTTTGTCAAGGACTTTCACTCCTGGGGGAAGAGTCATTTAGAGGTGAGGTGCAAGCACATGGCAGTTTTCCATATGCTGATATTACATAGATGATCATGTATGAGCACTAAAGGGGCAAACTGAATCACCTCTATAACCCATTATTCAACTTTCCTACATGTGAGGAAGATGAGTTACAGTAATATGCCAAAGAAAAATATTTAAGAAATATAAAACTCACTGATATTAAATTGTGAGTTTGAATATATAAATTTTAATGTGAATCTGAATTAATGAAGCATGTGTTGACAAATAAATCTGAATTTCTCCTTTCCTAGTTATTTTTAATAATAAGTAGAATGAAATACTTTCGTATCTTTCCAACTAATTTTAAGTGAAAATGTTATGGACTGAATTAACTTTGTGACAAAGTCACATAGGCAGTTATGTCACACTAATAAAAAACTAAAAATGTATGGAGACCTTCATTTTATTGTATGATTTTTTAATATGAAATACAATGGATTATCATCCATTTAAAAAGCATATAAATCTCAAGCCATTAAATGTATTCAGTTTCTAGACTTTGAATTTTAAACTAATTGGAAACTCTATTTTAGGGTTTCCATGAAGATAAGAATGACATAATTTTTGATATCTTACTGTGTAGCACCAAACATTCTAACTATCTCCTTGGATCAGATAACAATTTAGGTCTCCAGTTTATTTTCAACCAATACTTCTGAAGTTTGCCTGCTTTCACACAATGAATAAGTTTGCCTTATTTCACACAATGAACCACCCCTCAGTTCAGTTAATCCAACATACTTAAGTAGTTATCTAGATAATGTCTTTTCAACTAGAGATCAGATGTCACAACTATTTTATAGAAGCAATTTTCCAGAGAAGCATGTTCTATTGAAATAATGACTTGAATAAAAAACTTCCATCTGAACATTACATGACTGAACCACTTTTGAACCAGACAATCCATATACTCCAACGCTACTCAAGGACTAAGAAACTAAATAAAATTTCTACAAATTATAAAATGTGGCAAAAACACAGGAATAAGAAGAATGAGATAGGAATAGATTTCTTATCTTTTTTGGAGGTGACACACCCTCACTAGTGTTATAGTTGTATTTATTGGAGACAAGCCAGAGAATAATGCTTTTCTTTACCATCTAGGTAAAGGGACCCTGGAAATCACCTATACCAAAGGAGTCTGGGAAAAAGCTAGACCTCTACTAAGGGCCAAAGGTGTGGATTGAAGTTCTTTTGACACCTACAAAGTAACTTATTTTTGGTGAATCAACGTATTCCATTTAATCACTCTAAATCACTATCAAAACCGCAACTGGGTTTTTGGGTTGTGTTGTTTTGCTTGTTTATAGGAAATTTATCTGTTTCAATACTACAATAATCAAGATAGTGTGGTACTGATATAAAGATAAACAAAGAGGAAAGGAATAGAAATAAATGTCGAGATAAATGCATACATTAAAGCCCAGTGGTTTTTGACAGAATTGTTTATGCAAGTCAATAAAGTTTAATTTCTTCAACAAATATGTTGAAACAACTGATTACACACATACAAAAGAATGATCTACAAACCCAATTCACATCATACACACACACACACACACACACATACACGCACACACACACACATACCCAAATTCAACTCAAGATGGATAACAAATCTTGAGACGCTGTTTGGAGGTTTTAGAGGGGATTGCGGCTACTCACCTTCTTTTGACTGAAGAATGATCAGTCCTCCTCCATTGGGGAAGGTCATCCTCTTCAACTGGGCATGCGGCTTCAGGAGGTATGCACATGGAGCAGTGAGGTAGGAAGCAGACAGCCACCTAACCTGCCAGATTAGCCAAATCAACCCTGGTGAACAACAGGGTGAGATGTAGCAGCCAGATCATGCTCACATCCACAATGGACAACAAATCTAAGTGTAAGAACAAAAACGTGTTCTAGGAGTAATCAGAGAAAAGTTTTATGGTTTTGAATCAGGTGATGGTTTACTAGTGCTGCCATAAAAGCAAAGGTAATGAGAAAAACAAATGTATTAGACTTAATCAAAATTAAAACTTTCATTTATCAAGGAAAACCATTAAGAAAGCAAAAAGACATCTGGAAGAATAGGAGAAGATGTAAATTATATATCTGAAAAGGAACTTTTATCCAGAATACATAAAGAATTTTTACAACCCAGCAATAAAGTGACAATCCAATTAGAAAATAGGCAATACATTTGAAGAGACATTTCTCTGAAGAAGATATAAAAATGGACAATAGGCACATAAAAATATACTTAATCTCACTAATCATTATGAAAATACAAATCAAAACACAATGAGATACCCCATCATACTCACTAGTGTAGCCAAAATAAAAAGAAATAGCACTGGCAAAGGGGTGGAGAAACTAGAACCTCATACATTGCTTGTGGGAGTGAGAAATAATGCAATGGCTATTAAAACAGTGGAATTTCTTCAACATCTTAAACATAGAGTCACTGCAGACATGGGAATTCTACTCCAAGGTATAAAGTCATGAAACCTAAACACATATATTCACATGTCAAGTTGTGTTTGAGTCTTATTATTCAAACAGCCAAAGATTGGAAGTAACTTAAATGATCATTAACTGATGAAGTGTTGCATAATACTACATCGAACTATTGTTCAGTCTTCCATAGCCCCAGCCAACCTTATTGTTAAAGGTAGCATTTAAAAGCAGTTTTGTATTGATGAGAAAAATGTCCTTGAAAACTAAAGGGTGCGATTCCTTTCTATTTAAATTGTAAATTTTGTTCTACATGGCAGATTCTGACAACTGGAGCAACAAGGCAGACATTTCTTTACATCCTTCTAGTTTCATTACAGAATGAAATCTTGAATTTTATTTTTAGAAAGTGTTATATTTAGCTTTTTTTCATCCTGATAAAGGGAGAAATTATTTTATCTTCTTCTAGGCAAGAATTTATGGTTTCTCCAATACTGGTAGAGCTTCAAACCTGAGCCTAGATAACCTATATTTTTATTGCAGTGTTGTTCAACATTAGAAATACCCTGCTACCCACTAGTTTATCTAAAAAAAGTACAAAGTAACAGTATTCTAGTTTTCAGTGGTAATTATGTGGGTGATGGATGTTTTAGCTTCCCTTGGTCCATGAAGTAGAACTGACACTCTCCTTAGATAATACAGCATCCTCTGAGATAAGTGCAGTTCATATAGTCCCTTTTTATACACAATGTGGGTCTGAATATGCCTGAATAAAGCACTCATGGAGTACACAAAATTGCTCATCTTTATGACTTTAATAAAGTTATGAAATATAGCAGTTTTTGTCAACAGAAAATAAAGCAAGTTAGACAATATTGGACATTCTTACTTGCAACAAAGGAGCTCTCATCCACAGCATCTCTGTGGGATTGGCTGTTGTTCGTTCCCAGCATGGCAGCTCAGCCTGAAGTCCTGTCAGTTTGCTTTGCTTATTCAGTAATGAAATCTTTAAGATACATGAACAAAACAGATGCATTCTATAATGGTGACATCAATTGGAATTCATAGAATCCCTCTGACACAGCCCAATAAGGACAAGAATTTGCATCCTCATGCACATACTAATTTGCCAGAGAGTCTTGGATTCTTTAATGATTGAAGTGCTTGTTTTTTAAACTTGCCTTTCTAGGACAGTAGGGAAGTAGCTTCCACTTCAATTAAAAAGAAGTTGTTTCATCACTATCATCATCATTTGCTACTCAATAAAACACTTGAACTAGGAATCAGATGGTTCTAGGTTTTCTTTTGATTCTCTAAAGGACTCATCCTTTGAATATTTAAAGTCCTGAGGGAAGAAACCATGTCCCTTTTATCGACCATTGTCGTTCTACCATCTATCACAGTGTCAAATATTTAGAGAATAGGGAGCACACAAACAATACTTGCTGTATATAATTTTCTTTAGGCAAGGCATTATTTTATTTCATTTTGTTCTTTCCTTTTCATCAAAATTCCTATTTCAGACTTTGCCTGGTGGTTGGTCTCTTTTCATTGCACAAAATGACTCTTTTTCATTGTCCAAATGAGTTAGATAAAAATAACTGTCAGGTCAGAAGTTATATATTGACAGAATATGCCATTCACTTGTCAAATTTTCTCTTCATGAATATTTGGGTAGTAAATCCTTAAGTCCTTTTTAATTAGTACACTATTTACATAAATTAAAGCAATCCATTTTGGTCCATAACAATTAATAATATTAACATTCTCATCACCCAATATGTTTAGCAGAATGCTATTCATGACATTAGGATTCTATGCTCTCAAATAGATCCTTGACCATCCTCACTCCAATTCTTCCCAATTATACATGAAAATCATTAAACTGCAGAATATGCTTAACTCACGTCCTCTTTCTTTTTGGCTTTTAAAACTGCATTTTGGTGGAAGGAACATCTGTTGTTATACAACTGAGACTTTAGCAGATCAGATAACCACTGGGATATTTTCTTCTTGGACTCATACTCTGTCCTGGGAACCCTTACGGTTTTTATAAGAGCAATATCAGCTCTATAAGCTGCTTTGTTAGAAGGTACATTTTGCCAAAGGTAAATTAACTGAGTCCACCAAATTTAGTGCTTGATTAATTTTTTTTAGCTCATGAGTTATTGCAGATTCTAAACTTAGCAAAATGCCTTTTTTGAAATCCAATATGAATATTAATTAAGATGACTTGGAATGCCAAAGCAGGAGAGGATGGGTCAGATACTTTACAAAGACTAGAAAGTTAGAAAACACATTAGTTTAAGTATAAAATGTCTTTACATAAATTTCCTATCAGAGTCTTATTAAAAGAAAAATTGTTTGGATCTGTATTGGCTAAAACTCATGCAGGCAGTTTTATGGCTTAGGAAACCATCCAACAAGTTGCTTTATATGATTTAAATTTCAAGAACATATCATGAAAGTCCATATTGAGGAAAATCGCACATTATATAATTCATACCCATGTTTATTCATTCATTCAACAACTAGCTTATTGAGTGACCTACAAGTTAGGTATAATGATGGGGATTGATAGTAAAAATTAGACATGATCCATACCCTTCTATCTCTGAAGAGAGAAACAGACATTAAGTGATTACACCAATATATAACTGAATGGTGAGATTTGTGCGACAAAGCTTGCTAAAGTTGCCTGTTGTCTACCCATCTTTTTTCCCCAGTGTAGCATGCCCTTACTCCATCAGAACTGCAATAATTTCAGACAACACTCACACATACCCCTTAGTTCATATCCCTTGCAGAGACAAAAAATCTCACTCAGTGGGTGAGATTTTGGGGGAGGTGATTTAGCTGTGAGGCTTTTGACTTAACCCCTTCTCCTTCTTGTTACCTGGAATAAACAGAAGGCCAGAAGATGCCATTTTGTGATAACATGTTGACCCTGAAGATGAACGTCATGCATTAAAGATAATGGAACATAACAAAGGAAGCAGCCTATGCCCTTAGTGACTGTGAAGCTATGGTATCTGCCCTTTTCTACTTACTCTTGACTTCTTTTTAAAGAGAGAATAAAACTCTATTTTGTTCAAGTCATTCTTATTTGTATTTTTTCTTAGATGTGACTAAACCTAAACTTCATTGAAGCATTTAGCTACAGGCTCTATGTTGGAGTAGAGGCTGGATCCAGAATGAAGACTCAGAAGGGAAAATGAGATAAACTGAGCTCTCACTTAGATGTGGAGAGCAGGAGAAAGAAAAAGGGTGAAGGTTGCTTTTCCTTTTTTTGCTAGAGCATTACAGTTATATATAGTAGTTTGGTTCATCTCAATAAATTTATATTTTCATGGATTTTGATTTCAGTTCATATCCTTATTCCCTCATTCCCTCTTTTCTCCCCTTCCATTCTCCTTTCTCTATTGATCTTCTTTCACTTATCAATTTATTTATTTTTGATTCTTTCTACTTATAGATGAAATTCCCTGTGGAATATTTATATATGCACATAGCATGATTTTTTAAAATTCATTCCTCATTTCCCCTCCTTTCCTATCCCTCCTCTCTCCCTCTCTATCTCCTTCTTCTACATCATGATATCTTTATGACATCTGATCCTAAATGGAAAAGTTTTTCAGAAATAGGATAAGATTGGGAAGTCTTTAAGGCATAACAGAAGCAAGAAAACTAGTTATATTTTATGAGAAAAAGAAAAAAAAAAAAATTGGTGTGCCTGGTACACAAAGTCAAACTGAGAGTAACCCAAGTTGCTATTTAAGATTTTAGCATGTTGTATAGCACATCCTTAGAATTTATTCATGTTGCCTAACTGAAATTTTATACCTCTTGAATAGCAAGTTCTCAATACTGTATTGTGCACTTAACATTTTATTAAGAAGTTAGGTCTCATGTTAGTATATTTACAGCAATAAAAATTAATGAGTTAAGCACAGAATTGATATAACCAGATTTGCCTACATGTACACTCTCTCTCTCTCTCTCACACACACACACACACACTCACCTACACACACACACACAAAATACCATCTATAATTTAGAAGATAAAGCAGTAATAGTGGAGAGGGAGACCTGTTAAGAGGCTGCTGTACAAGACTTGAGAAGAGATGTTTGGATGCAATCTATGCATTTAGCTCTACTAGTTCCCTAAAATGGCAGTAAGTGAACTTGAAATCTTTTGATTGAGGTAAAAAGGACTGCTTTAACCCAAAATAGATGATAATTACTATCAAGCCAACATATGGTAAATTTATGATCAAATTCATAATACTCATTACTGTAATAATGGTATGTAAATCTTTTTGATGTCTAGTAGAAACATTAAAAGTTAAACTGTTTAAAAGAAATTAATTACAATAAATTGTTAATGAATACATAACATAAAAATATGTAAGTCATGAAAAATATAAATGGGAGTCATAAAAGTCTAGAGTATTTGTAATTACAGAGTATTTTGTATGTCACCATAAGATGTGTTAGATACCCCCATGGTAACCACAAAGCCAAAAAGTACAACAAATACAAAAACAAGAAAGAGGAATCAAAGATTAATATTACAGAAAACCTCCAAGACACAAAGGTAGACATCTAGACAAGAAGAAAGAAAAAAGAATCTACAAAAGAATCAGGAAAGAAAAAATTAACAAAAGGGCATGAATGAGTGTTTCCTATCAATGACCTTGAATGTATATAGAATGAATTCTCCAATCAAAAGACACAGAGAGGCTGAATGCACTAGGAAAATTCCCTCCATGGGCCAGCAAGAGACCCATTTCAGCTTTCAGGAAACTTACAGAATGAAGTAAAGCGATGGAGGAATGCCTTATATGCAAATGCTAACCAAAACGGCAGGGGTGGCTATGGAGTAGTACCTTGGCTCACAATGTCATTATGTCCAGATGAGCCTGTCAGAAGTGAAAATATCATAACTTGGATGCGTATTTGTTTGACTCTTTTCTTCACTGCCATACAAAATAACTGATACTGGGTACTTGAGAAAGAAGAGAGGTTTATTTAGTGTACATTTTTGAAGGTTCAAGGGCGTGGTGCTAGCACTGGCTTGCTCTAGGAGGACCTCATGGTAGACAGTACTGGACAGGAACACAGGCAAGAGGGAGACATCACATGGCAAAAAGGGAACCAAACATCAAAGACAGGCCATTCTTGCTCTCCCCCACCTAGTGCTGGGAATTGAACCCAGGGCCTCATACAAGCTCAGCTCTACAACTGCTTCTCTTTTATAATGTTCTTCTCACAAGAACTAACCAAGGTCCCACAAGAACTTCCTTAACCCTGGTGACCTGGTGACCTCCCACCAGATCCTGCCTCTTAAAAGTTCTACCACCTGTGAACGTCACCACTGTGGAGACTAAACTCCTAACACATGAACTCTTGGGGGACAAACCACACCCAAACTGTAGCACTTCTAATACACTCAGCCTGCCAAACATCACAGATTAGCAGTACAATGTGTGCAGAGCACTGATTGCTTACCTTCCTCAGCACATGGATGGCTGGGAGCTTCAGTTTGCTGCTGCAGCCCAGTGTGAGAAAGCAACATGCAGCACCCTGGGAGATCAAACTCGGATTCACACACAGTGATTCCAAGAACCACTTTCTTTTTCTTTTTCTTTTTTTTTTCAGGGCTGAGGACCGAACTCCGGGCCTCGCGCATGCTAGGCAAGCGCTCTGCCACTGAGCTAAATCCCCAACCCCCCAAGAATCACTTTCAATACTTCTTAGACTCTTCTATAAAAGAGCTATGGAAAATACTTCTGAACACATTTTATTTTTATTTTTTAAGAGAGAAGGACAGTGAGAGAGGGAGAGAAGAGAGAGAATCAATTTTTTTGAGTTTTTCACATGGCCTCCGTTGCTCAGACACTTAGTTGTGTACGTGGGTGCTGGGGTTTGAACCCACGCATGATGCGCATGACAGGCAAGCGCCATAACTGCCAAGCCACTGCTCCAGCCCCTCTAAATACATTTTCTGAGGCCAGTATTACCTTGATACTGATGCTAGAGAAACTCCAAGAAAAGGAAACAATAGGCAGTATCTCTGATGAACATTGATATAATAATCCTCAATCAAATTTAGAATACTGCTGTATGGATTTTCATTCCAGCATGGACTGGAACACATAATGATGCCCAAAGACAAAAGTGGAGACTCAGTCACTGGAAGATTCAGGGTATCAAGTACAATCTAAGATGAATGACTGTGTGTCCAGGAGGAGGAACAGCAAATGATTTCACAGTAAGTCCATCAAGTCTTACACCATGACTCAACTTTACAAGCCTACAAATGAAGATTTTCAGTTCCTGGAGAAGTAACTCTACATTTTTATGCTGCATATAATATTCTCATCAGAAAGTAGTTTGAAGAACTGGTTGGCTGAAACATAGGCAAGTGAACTAATGCAGTTGTGGAAAAGGTAGAAATCTGAGTTCATAAAGTAGCTTGAACTGGTTTTCATGTATTCCCATTCAATACACAAGACATGACTGGAGACTGACTACCAGACAAGATTTCCAGAAGAATTAGAAATTCAAAGCAGTTGCAATTTTTTTTCTCATCTGAGCCAATTGCCTGAACTGTATAGTATGTACAGTCTGAATCTTCCTCTCTATGCTTCAGGAAGACCCTATGTGCATTATTGGACATTATACAGGGCTGGGCGTGGGGGGCAGCTCATCTAGGAAAGTAGATAGTGTAGGGCTAAACTCCTAAAAAGGGTAAGAACCAGAGTGAGAGAATTTTGGGCTAGAACTTACAGCAACTCTGAGGGGTTTCATGTTGAAGAGGTCAATAGTTCTCCCAGTTTGATACTTCTTGATTGTAGAGCTTGGTGTGTTTTTATGCCATTTAGAATGTCTGGGCATTTGATTGGAAATGTGCAACTATGAATTCTTTTGTTTTAATAAATATGGTTGTGTACAATTGAAGTTTACAGCATGACATTATAGAATATATAAAGAGAGTACAATTCTTATAAGAGTGAAAGAAATTAACATGTCCGTCATCTCACTGTTACTTTTTTGTGATAGGAACAAATAGAATATGTACATAAAATCCCAAATACATTATAATTTTATTAACAGTAGTCTTCAGATTATATATTATCTCTAGATGTGCTCATCCTACCTACCTGCTGTTTTGTACCTTTTACCTATATCTCACTCTTCCTGCTCCTTGTTCATGATAATCAGTGTGTATTTGATTATAAATATATATTTGCATATGGCCTTTTTTGATCAACTATATATACAAATATATATTTGGCCAGATTTAAATTAGAGCATATAATATTTATCTTTCTGTATGGATTACTTCATTTAACATAATGTCCTCTGGTTCCATCTGTGCTGCAAATGGCAGGCTCTCCTTCTTCAAGGCCAAGTAATATATCATCATATGCACAGCAACACACCTGCTTTCCTTGTGATTTGTACAATGACAACACATAGGCTGTTTCCACATCTTGACTATTGTGAATAATGCTGCAATGAACACGGGAGTGCAGATTTTCTTTACATGATGATGATTTCACTCCTTTACGTATATGCCCAGAAAAGGACTGTTGGATTGTATGGTAGTTCAATTTTTAACTTCTTTTAATTATTTTCCATTTTTTCCTTTATATTGTTTGTCATGATGAATTCACCAATTTACATTCCCAAGAAGAGACTACTAGGGATCCCTTTCTCCACGTTCTTGGCTAACATTTCTTTATCTCCTTTCTTTCTGATAATAGCTGTCCTAATGAGTGTGAGGTGGTCTCTCACTGTGGTCTTCATTTGTACTAACTTGATTATTTGTGATGTTGAGCAGCTTTTCAGACTTCTATTGGCTCTTTTTATAATATCTTCTTTGAGGTCATGTCTGTTCATGTCCTTTGTTTTGAAATCATGCTGTTACTCTTTTGGCTGTGTAGATGTAAAAGTACTTCATATATTTTAGATATTGATCCCTTGTCAGATAGGTGATTTGCAAATATATTTTCTCAGTCTTAGGTTACCTTTTCATTTTGAGAAATAGTTTCATTATAATAGGCTCCTCATGGTAAAAAAAATGACTGCTAAATCTCTACCTATCTATTACCTTCAAGTTTGGGACAGGAAAAAGGAAGCAGAAAAAGACCAAAAGGATATGCTTCCCGACCGAATCAGTCTGTTCATGTGCCCTTCCCAGAATCTTCACCCAAAATTTTTGCTCATATCTCAGCTAAGCCTAGGAAATATAGTCTTAGCTTAGAATTCTGATGATTAGGAAGACAGGAAGAATGGGTGGTAGAATGGCGACTAGTAGTCTTTCCCTTATACGAGATAAGGAAACCCTAATGTTGAAGCATGGTTCCTCTAGAGGAGATTACTTAGCATGACATCGCGTTATACCTACAACTAACTCTATAATCTCCTGCATGGTGTGTAACAGATCTGTCTCAGTTTTTTCATCTATAAACGTAAAAATTTACAAAGGGTTGTTTTGAGTACTAAATAAAAAATATAAATGTATAGGAAAACAACCACATTATTACATACCAGGAGCCCCTTTGGTCTATAACCTGTTTGAACAGCTTCTCTCTTTTTTTTACCCCCAAAAAATATGCATACCAAGAGCCATATATATCAATATTCATAGCAGCATTATTCATCATAGCCTAAAACTAGAAAGTACGCAACTGGTCTCAATAGCAGAAATATTTTTAAATGGTAGCACAATTAATACCACAATAAAAATAAATTCTATTTAATCTTAGCGACATTCATGAATCTGAAAAAAAGAATAGATTTATAAAACTTTTAAAATAAGCATAATATTGGAAGTGAGGATGGTGGTTCCCTTAGGTATTGATTTGAGGAGGAATTGAAGTTTTTCTGTACGCTATGCATTATTCTTAGTATTGGGTAATTCAGTCATCCAATCTGAATTACCTTTGATAATAAAAGTGAATGAGGCACTATTATGTTGGATAGCTGGCATAATAAGGACTTTCCTAGAAAATTAGGACATAGGGTTACCTTTGTTATAATGAACAATAAAAAGGTTGTTGGTAGAAGGGAAGAATGGAAGGAAGAAAGTCAAGGCAAAAAGAATGAAGTAGAAGAGGAGGAAGGGAAATAACAAAAGGAAGGGGGAAAGGTGGAAAGAAGGGAAGCAGAAGAGAAGAGAGGAAAAGAACAGAGAATGAAGAATTGCAGAAATAAAGAGCAAGAAAAGAAGAATGGAATAAGGAAGGAGTAAGAAGGGAAGGAAAGAATTTAAAAAATAAAGAAAGAGAGAATAGGAGATAGCCATCCTAGACTATATTGCCTATTTTTTCTATTTCAAAATCTTGAGGTGTTATATTAGGGTTCTCTAGAAGAACAGGTTGGATGGATATATATATATATATATATATATATATATATATATGTATGTATGTATGTATTTATAAAAGGGAATTTATTAGATTGACTTATAAATTACAAATCAGATATTCCCACAGTGGTCACTTGCAGACTGGAGAGCTGGAGGAACCAGTAGCTGTTCAGTCCAAGAAGCCTGAGTTTCAAAAGAAGTGGGACCAATGTCATAGCCTCAGTCTGGAACGGCAGGTGGGAATTCCCTAGGAAGCTGCTGGTCAGATTATGCTTTGGAAAAATAAAGGCCTGGAGTCCGATATCCTCAGAAGATCACAGCAGCAATCTAAGCACCCACCTGGCGGAGAAAAAAGTGGCTCCTAGGTCTTCACTGGCTTTATCCTTCCTCCTTCAGCTTCTGTCCAGGCCCCCAGCCCATTGGGTCATACAGCTCATATTCAGGGTTGGTCTATGCCCTTGTTTTCTCTCCCTCATGTCAATAATCTCTGGAAACACCCTCATCAACACACACACACAAGAATCTCAAAATAGTCCAGTTGATAATCCATATTAACCATCACAGGTGTAAAGAAGAATAAGATTAGATCCCTCCCCCTTGAGAGAAATCTTAGCCTAAAGTGGCTAAGCCATAGAGAGAAAGCTTTAAATAGAATATCAGATGAAAATTTAAAATTGCTTGATCAAGAAGTTAAACAATCTGCTCAACATGTTCTCTAAAGTTTCTGCTTTGAGCAAGAGCTATTGGACCCAATGAAGCTAATACTAATTGGAAAAGAAGTAGCCAATTTCCATTCTATGCATATATGCTACCTGCTACCTAGCTTCAACTGCTCAATACAGGGGCCACTGTGCATCCTTCAACTTCAGAGATATTATTTCTATGACCCTTGGGTGGACACCATGTGCCACTGACCCCTGCTGGGGAGCATGGACATGCTGGCAGATTTTAGTCATTGCCCTCTACCCTGCAGGATCCACCTAGGTCTCACCACAGCCTATGGTCATAAGGCCTTGTATAATGAGACCATTCCGCTCCCTCTTTGGTCCAACCACTGGAGTCCCGGAGCTGCTATTTAAGTTTCATTCTTTCTATGCCCTTTTCTGGAACACAGGAAAGACTTTGCTTATTCATGTCTTTCTGAAACAATAGGAGACTCGGATATACCAACAAAGTCTCACTCTTCAAAGCATACGTGATTGTTCTTGTCCCAAGGAACAAGAGACAGTGAGGCTGCTTTTTCAACAGAGATCCAGTAAGCCTGATGACACACAGGTCTCCACCACCTTCAGATCCCCAACTGACAGGTGTTCCCCCAGAACTGTCCCGAGTATGTGAGGGCCAACTTCAGAGTGAACCTCAGCATGAATTCTTGCTTCTTCTCTAAACTCGTTCTCATTCTGAAGTTCTTAGATCTCTACTTAGTCTTGGCAATTGGTACAGTGCAGACTGATGGACTGATTGTCAAAATATATCTTTAAAATGAACTCGTACATTTTATTAGGGTGCTCGAAGCATCTCCTGTTAGACAAATGACAATGTCATTTAGGCATGAATGAGGGATGCACACAGGTATAAGTATAAAACACAGATAAATAATTATTATCTGATAGAAGTAAGATATTCTAAAATTTCTGGAATAGTTCAGACAATAGTTCCCTGATATTCAAGATAGCTGAAACAGTTAACAGCTGGTTTACACATGCAGATGAATTTACAAGGAACACAGAAAATATATAAAATTACAAATGGATCATGGCTATGTAGTAAGGACCCCCAAATCCAGCAATCTAGTAAAAGCTCATTTTTAAATCTAAGCAATAAAACAAAATGAGAAAGTCTTTGTGTCTACTATATGCCTCATGTCTCAACACAATTAAGAAAGACCTCTCATCACAAAATACCAGAACATCCTCCCTTATGTTTGAATTTCTCCTTACAAACTCATTATCGCTGGTTAACACTTATATTATAAATGCATTCAGAGGACTACAGAGGTTGGCCTCCAGATTACTTATTATTCAAACTAGGAACATTTTTTTTTGTAAAAATCAGGCCCCAAAAAATTACTTCAAATTCTAGTAATTTCATGTTACATGCAAAAAAATTGCTGTTCAAAAGAAATATAGCGGTGTGTGTAAAGTTTACATGTAAGTCATATTTGATGTCTTTCAGATTTTTCCTTTCAGTGGAAAATGCCTGTTAACTTTAGAAACAATTTTGTGTGAATGAAATATCCCACATACAAAGTATGAACTTAAAATCCAGTTTTGATCTAATAGCATTATATTGGTGAAATAAATCTCTTGTGTATGTGTGGTTCCTTGTAATGTTATTGTGCTTATGGTTATTGTCCTGGTCTAGGGGAATGATGGATGGCAGTGAGGCTTAACCCAATTCTGCATCAAGTTCTTGCTAATCTCACACAACCCCTTCATAAATCTGAATAATTTGCTGTTGCTCTGCAACCCTGTGTGAGCTCCAGAGTGGTTTTGGTCTAAAATTATGTATTATTGCAACCTCCTTTGAAAATGTAAGGGCTTTTATTGTTTGTGAACTGAATTATGTTTTCATATCTTTTACGCTGCTGTAGTGGGTATTGCTTAGCAACAAGTCTTCAAGATGGGAGGAAGTGGAGCATGCCCTCTTAGCATAATATGCTAATCCCCACCCCTCCTGATCTCTGCTGCCTGGATAATTTCATTGCTGATTCTCTGACTTGTCTAGCCCAGCAAAATGATTTCTTGTCAACCTTTAAAGTAAGTTTATATTTCTATAAAATTAAACATAATATCTCTTAGTTAAATGACAGCAAAATTAAATATAATAGTACAGATCACCTAAGAGACCTAATGTATATAAAAAGTAATTTTATGTGGAAATTGATTCAAGTTAATTTTCAGACAAATGCCACCAACTAATGAAGCAGATCCATGTCACATCATTGCATTTTGCTGCCCTTTGTTTAAGATGACACAAACGATATGCCACAAATAGGAAGTGTTCTTTGGAAGTAAATCTCACAATGAGAAATGCAAGCTATTTCTTTATCCCCCTTGTGTCAGGGAATACATTTGGAGAAACACTGAATTTTAGGGTAAGCACAGAGCAAAAGGAAATAACTTTTTGTCTCTTCTTTGCAGAATGAATAGGTGATGCTAGTCTTGTCAGAACAGAGAGAAATCTAAAAACACCTAAACTCATGACTGACATTAAAAACAAATTTGAATCAACCAGAAATTGTACAGGATAGGTACACAACAAGGGCCTTATCCACTAAAGATTTAGCTCACAAGCTGTTGCAAACATTATGATAATATATTGGCTTAGGCTATTTTTATTTTCATTGGGCCTTAACTTCATGTGGTTCCATTGGGAGGATTCTCACCTAGTCTACAGTTGTTCTCTTGGGTGACATGAGGAACTGAAGCAAACTAGACTGTTTTCATGGATTTCATTTTTAAAGTCCACTAATAGAGAAGGGAAGAGTAGTATATAGCATTATGAAGATGATGACCATCTCAGCAGAGTGTGAAGACATCTCAGTAATCTGAAAATACCACTCTTATGAATTAATCACCTTCTTTTGAGAATGCTTGTTTCCATGGGTCCAGGTTTTATTTTTCATTTTTATCAAAGTATTAAACTTCAAATATAAAAGTGGTTCATGTTCTTATAGAAATCAACATAGAAATATCTACCAAGTAGTTCAACCAGTGCAACCATGCATAGCAAATATTTCAAAAAACTGATGTGCATAAGCAACTGATATCTGAAAATTCATTTTCAAAGACTCTAAACCTTGAGACAAGTAATATTGTAGAAATAAAGCAAAGTTTATGTAAAACTAAAATGTGAAATATTATAACATATGGTAACATTAGACTAGTACATATGCTGATATTCTAAAGTTTTTAATAAAATTCAAAAACATCCAGCTTTCCCTTCCTACATTAAATTATACATACAAATATATTCTGAGTAAAATGTAATTGTTCCTCTGCTCTTGGATCCTGCCATCCATAATGAATATTACATTATGATATATTTTATAAAGTTAAATATTTTTTGGACAATGAATATTTATTACAAAAATACTGTAGGTTTGGGGGTTTTGCCTACTTTGTATTCATATTTTATTTATTTTCTGATCTTTTCTGGTTATTCCAATTCTTTTTTTTT
>PVKS010010088.1:0-52460 GCA_004027875.1 Aplodontia rufa | reverse complement strand
AATTACCCCCACATAGCCCAGTCTTCTTTTTTTTTTAAGTGAAGCATAAATTCAGTTCTACCATGAGTCAAATCATATCCTCTTGAACATGATAAGACTTGTAACTCAGTAATAATAGTATGACAGATTTTTAATTTTAAAATTATTTTTAGCAGATTTTAAAAATTAACTTTTCAATACATATTATAAATATTTATATATATACAATACATATTTTATATATATATATATATATATATATATATATATATATAGTGTCAGCTGGGCCCAGTGGTACATGTCCCTAGTCTCAGCTGCTTGAGAGGCTGAGGTGAGAGGATTGTTGAGCCCAGGAGTTCAAGACTAACCTGGGCAACAGTGAGAAACCACATCTCAAGAAAAAATGCTTAATATGTATACATAATATATACATATGTACATAAATACATATATCATATATAAATATATAAATGAATTAATTACAGGCAATTACCTCTCCCTTGAGAAAAGCAAAGTTCTTTCCCATTTATTCGTACATCCAATGAACACTAAACCGGTACCTACTATGTGTAAAGCAATGGTCTAGATGCTGGGGATATAGCAGCAAACAAAATAAGCTCTCTTCTTGGAGCTGCATTCTTTCTAGTCAGGGTGGTGGGACCAACACAGCAGCCGTGGCCCATCTGGTCCTCTGCTCAGGTCTCCTCAGTCTACCATCGCTGCAGGCATTGCCTGGGGCTATGAGTTCATCAGAGCCCGAGCTTGGAAATGATTCACACCAATGCTTCTTCAGGTTTTTGGCAAAATTTGTTTCCTGAAGCTGTAGAAGGGTTTCAGATTCTTGTTTGTGGTTGCTGTTAGCCCCCTGTGGTGACTTGGCATGGGACCTCTCCAAAATTACTGTTTACTTGATGGCAATTTGCTTTTTCAAAGCCAGCAACAGAGTTTTCTCTATGGACAAGATGGAGTTTTCCACAAGGTAACAGAAATATGGAACAGCAACCCATCACCTTGACGCAGTCTACTGGTTAGAAGCAAATCACAGGTCCCATCCAGCCTCAAAAAGAGGGGGTCAGATGAAGCCATACACGGCCAGAAAGCAGGGACCATGGGAAAGACCCTAGGGCCTGCTAACCTCAAGGACCCAGGATGACCCGAAGGGGCAGAGTATAAAATGCAGCCCCGTCTAACCACGATCCTACTGCATGTCCCAAGAGCTGGAAATGTTTGCTGAACGTCATTGATCCCTACAAACAACCAAGTAGACACTCAAGATGCTAAGTGGCAGTGAGCACCGCGGAGAAAGCAAAGAAGAGCAAGGGGAAAAGAGGGACAGTCCATGGGCACATGGATTGTGTCAGTCAGCTCTTCATGCTGTCACCAAAGTGCTTGACAAGAACCACTTATAAGAGGAAAAGCCCATTTGGGCTCATGGTTCCAGAGATTCATTTATGGTCGGTGGAATCTGTTGCTTTGGGCTGCCAAACATGGCAGAAAGCAATGGCGGAGGAAAGGTGCTGGGTTCATAGCAGCCAGGCCGAGGGATCCCCCCACCCCGTGATCTCCTTCCTCCAGCCATGCCACACGCACCTGCAATTGCCCCCCAATAGTCCATCCAGATTATTAATCAATCAAATGGATGAATCCACTGAGGAGGTTACAGCTCTCATCATTGCCTAAAAGCCCCCTCTCTAAACCTTTCTGTATTAAGGATCATGCTTTCAAAACATGAGCTTTTCAGGGGACATTTCTAGATCCAAATAATGACATGGATCAATCAAGATCAATCAGCTTAGGTTTTGTTATAAACACAGAGTCCACTGAAAGTCCAGGTAAGTCTCCAGGGAAATGTTCCTCTAGGTTTTGATTGGGTAATTCCAGCTGATGTCAGCTGTATTATCCTGTGATGCAACATCTGGAACATGCGGCTGCTTTGTGGATGCAATGGGGGTAAACATCAGTATTATGCACTCTTTTTTTTTTTTAAGAGAGAGACGGAGAGAGGCAGAGAGAGAGAGAGAAACAATTTTTATTTAGTTTTTCATGCAGCTTTTATTGCACCGAGACTTCGTTGTATATATGGTGCTGGGGTTTGAACTTGCATACTTGCACATGCTGGGCAAGTGCCATAACTGCCAAGCCACCACTCTAGTCCCAAGAATTTTTTATTTATCTGATTTTTGTTTCTACAACACTTAGTTGTGTATGTGGTCCTGAAGTTTGAACTGGGGTCCTTGAACATGCCAGGCAAGTGTTCCAACTTCTGAGCTACCATTCCAGCCCCTATTGTGCATTCAAATGCTTCAACTCAGAAGGGACACAGGAGACTTTTGATCAAAATTATTACCCAAAGCAATAACAGATAAGGAAGTGTCATCTATCTGCTTGTGGCCATAATCAGGCAAGTCTTTATTTATTTATATATTTTTTGCATTGGTAATGCTTAATGCTTGATAAATTTAGCCTGAGGGACAACCATGTAATTGCTATTTAAAATGGAGAGGTGATACGTGAGCCAGGTGTGGTCATCTACACCTGTAATCCCAGTGGTTTGGGAGGTAGATGCAGAAGGATTGCCAAGTTCAAAGCCTCAGCAACTTCTTTTTTGTTTGTTTCTATTTTTTTATTAAGAAATTTAGTTACTGTACAATAAAAAATTCATCCAAAGTAACATTATATGTATATATTCTTAAATTAGATTTACCCCCTAGATCTTACCCTATTCACCCACTCTTTACCATCCCCCACTACCCCCTCTCCCCTCCTTCCCAATACAAATCTATGAATGCCTTAGTATGCCTTTGCTGGGTCTAATACATGAGGCTGATCACCTTTCACACAGCTCTGGGTCTAGCTCCAGCCTCCAGATGAGCGAAGATATTCGACCATTGACTTTCTGGGTTTGTCTAACTTGCTCAACATGATTTCTTCCATCGCCATCCATTTACCTTCAAAGGCCGCAATATCATTGCTTCTAATTACTGAGTAGAACTCCATGGTATGTCTGTACCACAATTTTAGATCCATTCATCCAGTGAAGGGCATCTGGGTTATTTCCATAATTTAGCTATTGTAAATTGAGCTGCTATGAACATAGATATTGCTGTGTTGCTGTAATGTGCTGATTCTAACTCCCCTGGAAAAATACCCAGATGAGGGATAGCTGGATCATATGGTGGGTTCATCCCTTTTTTTTTTTTAAAGAGAGAGGGAGAGAGAGAGGAGAGAGAGAGAGAGAGAAATTTTTTTTTAGTTTTTAGTGTGGCTTTCATTGCTCCAAGACTTCATTGCGTATGTGGTGCTGGGGTTTGAACTCACGTACTCGTGCATGCCAGGTAAACCGTAACCACCAAACCACCACTCCAACCCCTCATCCCTAATTTTTTGAGGATTCTCCACACTTTTACCCAGAGGGTCTGTACTACTCTGCAGTTCCACCAACATTGTGCTAGTGTGCCTATCTCTCCACAACCCGTCCAGCATCTATTATTGTTTATATTCTTCATTTTTGCCAATCTGACTGGCCTGAAGTGAAACTTTACTGTGGTTTTGATTTGCCTTTCTCTGGTTACTAGTGATTTAGAGCACTTTCTCATGTATTCATTGGCTTGCTCAATGTCCTCTGTTGAGAAGTTTCTATTTAGCTCTTTGACCCATTGTGTTTTTGAGGTTGAGATTATTGAGGACTTTGTAAATTTTGTATATTAGTCCCCTGTCAGAAGAACCACATGTCATGATTCTCTTCCATTCTGTAGAAAGTCTCTTGACAATTTTGATCATTTCCTTGGCTGTTCAAAAGCTTTTCAGCTTTATGACATCCACTCACTGATTTTTTACTTTATTTCGTTCACTGTAGGAGACATGTTGAGAAAGTCTTTGCCTACTCCCAAATGCTGGAGTGTTGGTCCTAACTTTTCTTCCAGCAGTTGCATTGAATCTATAATAACCTTTTGGTAGAATGGCCATTTTTATTATATTAATTCTGCCTAATCAAGAACATGGAATGTCTTTCCATCTTCTCAGGTCATATTGGATTTCATTCTTCAGTGTCTGATAATTTTGTTGTAGAGGTCTTTGACTTCCCTTGTTAGATTAATTCCCAAGTATTTTATTCTTTTCGAGGATATTGTGAATAAGATCAATTTCCTGATTTCTTCTTCTGCCCTATTATTAATAGTGTATAAGAAAGCTATTGTTTTATGGGTATTCTTCTTGTAGCCTGCCACTTTGTTAAATCTGTTTATAAGTTCAAGCAGTTTTCTGGTGAAGTTTTTTGGATCTTCCAGGTAAAGGATCATATCATCAGCAAAAAGGGAATGTTTGACTTCCTCTCTTTCTATTATTATCCCTTTGATTTCCTTCTCTTTCCTGATTGCTCCAACTAAGGTCTCAGGAACTATGCTGAATAAAAGTGGTGAGAGTGGGCAGCCTTGCTGTGTTCCCAAGTTTATTGGAAATGTTTTCAGCTTTTCTCCATTTAGTATTATATTAGCTGAGGGTTTGGCATATATAGCCTTTACATAGGTTAGATAGTTCCTTTGATCCCTATCTTGTCTAGAGTTTTGAGCATAAAAGAGTACTAAATTTTATCAAAGATCTTTTATGAATCAATATAGATGATCATATGGCTTTTGTCCTTAATTCTGTTTAAGTGATGAATTACATTGTTTCCATATGTTGAACCAGCCCTGCATATCTTGAATGAAGTCCTCTTGATCATGATGAATTATCATCTTGATATGTTTTTGAACACGGTTTGCTAGAACTTAATTAAGGATTTTTGCATCCAGGTTCATCAGGGATATTGGTCTGTAGTTTTTTTTTTTTTTGATATGTCCTTGTTGGGTTTTGGTATCAGAGTTATGGTTGCCTCATAAAAAGTGTTTGGGAGAGTTCCCTCCTTTTCAATTTCTTGGAATAGCTTAGTAAGGAGAGTTGTTAGGTCCTCCTCAAAAATGGTAAAACTCAGCAGAGTAACCATCAGATCCTGAGCTTTTCCTCTTTGGTAGGTTTTTAATTGCTATATGGATTTCAGTGCCTGTTATTGTTCTGTTTAGGACTTCAATATCTACTTGTGTCAATTTAGGGATGTTGTATGTGTCTAGAAATTCGTCCATGTCTTCCATATTGTCTAATTTAGATGATTTACAGTTTTTCAAAATATGATCTTATAATTTGTTTGATTTCCATGGGTTTAGTGGTGATTGCTTCCTTTTCATTTATGATTTTATTGATTTGTTGTTTCATTTTCTCCTTCTTTTAGTGAGATTGGCTGTGGGTCTATCTATTTTATTTATTTTTTCAAAGTACCAGCTCTTTGTTTCATCAACTCTTTTTATTGTTTTTTTGTTCTCAATTTCATTGATTTCAGCTCTGATCTTGATTATTTCCTGTCTTTTGCTTTGGGGTTAGATTGTTCTTCCTTTTATAGGACTTTGAGATTGAGCATAAGCTTATTTATTTGGGATCTGTCTTCATTTTTAATGGGGGCACTCAGTGCTATAAATTTTACCCTTAGGAATGCTTTCATGCTGTCCCAGAGGTTTCATTTCCATTCTCTTCCAAGAAGTTTTTGATTTCTGCTCTTATGTCTTCTTGGATCCATTCTTCATTTAACAGAGTATTATTCAATCTCTATGAATATGTGTGTTTTCAATTATGATTTTTACTGTTGATTGCTAGGGTCATGGCACTGTGGTCTGATAGGATACACAGAATATATATTTTCTGAGATTTCCTTTGTGAACCAGAATATGGCCTATTTTGGAGAAGGATCCAAATGCTGGTGAGAAGAAGGTGTATTCCATTGATTTGAGGTGGAATATTCTATACATGTCTGTTAAGTCCCTTTGATTTATGGAGTTGTTTAGGCTGGAGATTGCTTTATTGATTTTTCTGTTTTGATGATATGTCTATTGGTGATAAAGGAGTATTGAAGTCTCCCAGTATTATTGTGTTGAGGTCCACAAGTGGTTTTATGTCATGAAGTAATTTATTCACATAGTTGGGAGCACTGTAATTTGGAAGTATATATTTATTATGGTTATAATTTCCTGTTGTAGGGTTCCCTTTACTGCTAAGTAGTGGTCTTCTTTATCTCTTCTAATTAGTTTATATTTGAAATCTACTTTGTCGGATATAAGTATTGCAACTCTGGCTTGCTTTCTTGGGCCATGCGCATGGTAGATTTTTTTCCACCCTTTTACCCTTAATCTGTGGATGTCATTGACTGTTAGATAAGTCTCTTGTAAGCAGCATATTTTTGGATTTTGTTTTTTGATCCAGTCTGCTGGTCTGTGTCTTTTGTGTGATGCACTGAGACCATTCACATTCACGGTTATAACAGGAGTGTGTGTGTGTGGATCATAGTCACTGCATATATTAGTAAGTTCTGTGCTGTCTTGGTTAGGTATTGATAGGATGTACCTTTATTGAATTTCCTCTGTTTGTGGGTTTTGTTTACTTGTTCTTCTCTCTGGAGTATATTTTTGAGAATTCCTTGTAAGGCTGGTTTTCTGTTCACAGATGCTGCCAGTTTGATCTTATCATGAAAAGTTCTTATTTCCCCATCAAATTTGAAAAATTTGAAAAAAGTAGTTTTGGGGTAGGTGTAGTTCAGGAAGGGACACCAGGAGCTTGTTCCTATGACAAAGCCCAAAGCAGAATGCCTAGTGGGAATGACGACCAAGGGAACAAGTTGCCCTTCCTGGCACCCTGAAACCTGACCTCAGTGGCCAAGGGCTGATAGAGACCAGCCTAGGTCTCTCCCAGTCCCTTACAATTCTTTTTTTTTTTTTTTCAGAGTCAGTGTCACAGAAGAGGTCATTGAAGTTGTTGGGGCAGAGGAGGTAACCCAGGGAGAGGGAGAAGTGAGAGAAACCCCGGTGTCATTTCTAAGCATTTGGTTTTGCCTGTCGGTGGCATGGCCACCTCCCAGGCGGCCAGGCTCGCTGTGCCTGGTTCTCACAGCTCCTCCTGTGAAACATTCTCAGACCCACTTTTCAAGTCCATTTCCTGCCACGTGCTGGTCCAGCCTGCTCTTCCCTGTCTACTGCCTCCTGCCAGCACCCAGCTTCCCCCCCCAGGTGTCTCACACTCAACAGCGATGAGCACACCCCCATTGTTTTGAACATCCCCCTTGTCCCAGCCCCCGCGTGAGATCATGAGCATCTCATCTCCCAAATGACTGGATCGACATTTCCCTTCCCATCAGGAAGCCCATCTGTCACCTCCAGAATAACCACCACTCATCTTCAAAGTTCTGCCTCAGAACTTTCTATTCAATAAGCCCCTTCCAGGCCATGCAGGTTTGGGGCATAGTAGTGAATCTGGCAAACTGTGTTTGAACAGTGGCTGACAGGTATTCGCCCCTATTAAGTTTTAGTTTTCTGAGATAAAACCTAGGGAGTACACACTGTCTGTGGAGCCGGGCTAGGTTCTTGGTAGGGACGTATGCTTCAGTATTAGTGGCAAGAATCCAGTTGTCTTGTATATGGAAATCTGGAGAACTGGGTGCCAGATACCACTGCGAATCGGTGTTCAGATTTCAGGTATTCCAGAGGCATAGCCAAAATGGAGGGCTTCAAGCCAGACTGCAACTGCAGGGCCTTTTTCCCCCAAAGGAGGCCCAGGTCCTATAGGCCACCCTGGGGTTTTGTTTTTGTTTGCTTTGTGCTTGCATTGCTGCCAATGGAACCCAAGACCTTCTCAGGTTAGACAAGGAAGTCACATCCCTAACCCCACGCTGGAATTTACAGACCAAAATCACTTCAACCACAAGAGAAATGTGAAATGTCTTTGCCAGGACTGTACAAACGTGGTTAAACATTACTAGTGCTCAGCAATGTCCAGTTCTCTTTTCATGACTCATCGATGATTCTACTTCCCAGCCCCCTCCCCTTTCGAGTGGGACCACATGATCAGTTCCAGCCAATGGGTTGTGAGCAGAGGAGACAGCTGTATGTCCCTGCTGGGCCCAGCATGGAAGAGTAGGCTGAGTACCCCAAGCTCTTTCCTCTGTGGTGGAAATGTCGTAAGCATTAACATAGAACATTTATCGCATTTCCAAAATGGCAGAATTTACTGAATGACAATAAATTCACAAGTGACATCACTTTCATCAGTTGCCATTCATGGAATACCTGGTCACTTGGTAACCATGAATTAAGCAATCTTCTTTTCCAATCTTCATTACTAATATCTGTCACACAACTGTTACAGAAAGGCTAATAAAGGGTCAAGACAGCCAAGGGTTTCAGGAAGCCACACTAAGAGCAAAAAGGTAGAGGGCAAATATAGATGCCAAGAAGTCACTACAGGTGCTCAGGTAGGATTACAAACCAGCTTGTTAGGGAGTGCAGGCCAAATTATATTGTTGAATTGTTTGCATCTATGAATATGTGACAACAAATCCCATCATTACGTACAACTACAATGCACCAATGTGTGTGTGTGTGTGTGTGTGTGTGTGTGTATCAAGTGAAGTCCACATCTAAAATGAATGAATAAACATCCAGATGAAACGTCACTGGGTAAAGTGTGTGCGTGCTTCATTTCTAAAACTAAGAGGTTCCTTTATAAATAATTGGTTGAAATCCAAACACAATCTATTTTATAAGCATTTCTTACTCCATTAGGAGCATTAAATTGTTCAAATGTCTGGGTCACCCAGAAATAATTATTTTGAAATGATAATTCAAGTTTGCATAAATATCACGGTATATGTATTTTAACAATTTTAAAGGTGACTTTCTGAAAACCCACCATTTTCATTCATTGCAATTAGCCCTGCATTTTATATATTGGCTATGCTCATATTTAAAGACATTGTTATGTTCCTTTAATCCTAGCCCAAGTAATTACTACATACCTCATTTTATAAGGCTTTTATTAGGGAACACTTACTGAAAGTTTCACTTTCCCTTTGCCTTTAAATTATGTCCTTTTATAGCATGATATAAACTTTATTAGGACTTTACCATTTGTTTTAAGGATACTTTTCACCATTGTTAAATAAAATACACTTTCTCCTAAGATTTAATTAAGTTTTGGGGAGGGGGAAGCAGTAGTAACATATGCTTATAATAAAAACTTTCCCCTTAAAAAAGTGGAAAATTGGGGCTGGAGCAGTGGCTCGGTGGTTATAGTGCTTGCCTGCCATGCTGAGTTCGAACCCCAGCACCACATACACAACAAAGTGTCCAAGGAATGAAAGTCACATGAAAAACTAATAAAAATCGCTTCTCTCTTTTTATCTTTCTCACTGTCCTTTCTCTCTCTTTCTTTAAAAAAAAAGTGGGAAATCACAGGAAAGTGAAAATTCCAATCCTGTTGACCCAATAGTGCAAGACGGCCCCCCTCTCACCCCATCTGCAACAAGGTGGCATACCGTATGTAAGCTTTGGATTCTGCCTGTCTGTGTGATTCTCTTATAATGATTTTTTTAAAGCAAAAAGTATTTTTAAAAGAAAAGTACACATTTTCACTTTTTATTCTTGGCCTAAATTTTAATTCTGTCCAGTAGAACCAAAACCTCCAGAACCTCTTTCAGTGTCATCCAACACTTGAACTTCTTCTATTTCTGGATAATGAATCTGCTCACAAATGAGCTGTGCTACTCGATCACCCTTTTTCACTTTAGACTTTTCTTTGCCAAAATTAAATAGCAGGACACCAACATTTCCTCTATAATCTTCATCTACGACACCAGCTCCGACATCTATGAAGTGTTTTGCAGCCAAGCCAGAACGGGGTGCTATTCTTCCACCGCACCCAGAAGGAAGAGCTATCTGAATGTGTGTTTTCAAAAGGGCTCTCTCCATGGGTGGCCTAGCATAATCATAGGCACTGTATGGGTCATAACCCACAGCCCGCGCACACCCTCTGAGAGTCGCACAAAGCGGAGCCCCAAGCCACCACGGGGGAGATGGGGGTTATCTCTTCAGAGCAGGGCTTCCTAGCAAAGGAGTCCCCCCCCCCCCCGCTTATCCCAGTAAACATCTGAAACTGCAGATAGCACCATACCCTAAGAACACTAGAAATATAAATGCCACACACCCTTCCCTGCTTCATGCCCTGCGGCTTCCATTAAACCACCCCTCTTGTGCTCAGGGACCATTATGAAGTCATGGAAGGGTTACTTATGCAATACTGTGACTAAGCTCATAAGCAACTAGTAGGTGGGTGACACATATAGCAAAAGCATGCTGGACAAAGGGATGATCCCTGTCCCCAGAAGAGTGGAGTGGGATGGCACAAGACTTCATCATGCTGCTCAGAACATTATGCGATTTAAAACTTATGAATTGCTGGTTTCTGGAATTTTCCATTTTATATTTTTAGACAGTGGTAGTCCACAGGTTACTGGAAACACACAGAGGAAAGCTGTGGCTAGGAGGGACTGATGAACTCCCACTCTGCACGTACCACACCAAACACTGGCCTGCGAAAGGCATTTGTTGACAGGTAATCCATCGCTACTTGAAGCGTGGCGTGGCTATGCTGTCGTGTCATGTGGGGAAGATGGCATGGGGACTTCTCCAGAGCGCCACATCCTACATGCAGGAACCTCTGCCTACGTGACTTTGCATGACGCCTCATGACTGAATTGAGGACCTCGGGATGGGGAGATTATCATGGAAGGACTCACGCCAATCCCCATGAGTCCTTAAAATAGGAGGATCTTGCCAGGTTCCAACACCTATCTTATTTTAATGTGGTCATTCATTTTTTTTAAAACAATTTTTTTTAAAGAGAGGACAGTGAGAGAGAAAGAGATAATCAATTTTTATTTTTCACAAGGCTTTCATTGCTCTGACATTTAGTTGTGTATGTGGGTGCTGGGGTTTGAACCCATGTACTTGCGCATGCCAGGCAAGCGCTATAATCGCCGAGCCACCGCTCCATCTCCTTAATGTGGCCATTTTTTTTTTCAGGGCTGAGGACCGAACTTGGGGCCTTGCGCATGCTAGGCAAGAGCTCTGCCACTGAGTTAAATACCCCAACCCCTAATGTGGTCATTCTTGAAGTCAAAGAGAAAGTTTTATTTTCAACAAACTGCCTAAAAGAAATGGTACATTGATCCACTCTGAACAAGTCAGTGCACACAGCCTCAAAATATATACCTAAAAAAGTAAAAATATGCAGTCTTCCTCTCATGCACACATGTCCCCCTGCCAGAGCAACGGCATGAGATAATGAGATGAGATACAGGAGACCTAACTCACAAATACTTTAAACCAGGAGTGAACAGAGCACCCAGCTGCCAGACGCCTCATCCTTGTATTATAATTATCAGCAAGCAGGAATTTAAAAAAAATACTTGATGTTTTTCTTCTGCTAATTTCCAACCTCCCTTCCGGATGTCATTGCTCTATTATAATGCTGCTTGCAGAACTGAGTTAAAAGTGCTGTGTGAAGCACAGGTTATTTTGAATGTTCCTATACATGATTTCTTTATAAGATCTATCTTTAGAAAAACATTCTCAAGTATAAGATGGAACGGTACTACAAAATGGAGTCACTCATGCCCATCAATTTGCTCCTGTGTCAACTTCAATGGTGAAAGTTCCATGGCAGCAAGATCTGGTGCCGGTGTGGTAGGTGGCAGCATGGTGACGACAGAGGTGGCATACGCTGCCGGTTTTCGTGCTGTTCGGCAAGCAAATAGGTTAGAAAGGTTACAGCAAATCATTGTCAAAAGAAAAAGCAGTAACACGGGTAAGATCCAAACCAAGGAGAAAGATCACGTACAAACTGAGTTCACCACCGCAGTGTTATGTTTTGTTCTTGTGTTTTTAAATAACGCATTTGTTCATCTATTTCTTTTTTTATTTTTTTAAACTAAATTTTTTTTTTTAAAGAGAGAAGTACAGTGAGAGAGAGAGACAATTAATTTTTACTGAGTTTTCCACATGGCTTTCGTTGCTCTGACACTTAGTTGTGTACGTGGGTGCTGGGGTTTGAACCCGTGTACCCGCGCATGCTGGGCAAGCGCCGTAACCGCTGAGCCACCGCTCCAGCCTCTCAGCTAGTTCTCGCTGCGATGTATTTATATCCTTTGACAATAGTGAAGCAAACACAGACAACAGTGAATTTTTTGGTAATAGACGAATCTGCATACCGTAAATGGAGTGATGCAATAGCTGAGATATTCTGAGTCACATTCAAGTTGCTGTCTTGAATGAGGCTTCTTGATGTTTCCTGAGCCTCAACACTGCCACTTTTACCGTTTTGTAAAATCGGTCGATCTATACGAGTTTGTTCTGTAGCTGAGAGGTAACGTTCTGCACTTGAGTATTTGACGGTTGTAAGGTTCATTGGGAAGTAGCAGAGGCAGTAGCGATGGCTGCTGTGGCTGTGGTGACAATTGCAGCTATTCGTGTTGCATTGAATTGTTTTCATCCAACAATTTGGAAATTAACAGGGAGGTTCATTAGGGAAATCTTATTATGCCAATGATGTGTTAAGACTGACGGGATCTAACCATTCTCTCACTGTTGAGAACAAACGCAGCACATGTATTTAAAGTGATAACATTAAGTGTAGAATAACATGGAGTTATCCAAGTATTAGCTCCTGTTAACAATAGTTTATAGGGCTAAGAGGTTATGCCAGTATGAGAAATTCTGTTTGGATCAAAGCTGAAATACATGGTTTAGTAGTACAAATCACGGCAATTATTTCAGATTCATTCCAATTCCAAACCCATTTTCATTTAGTGTTTCCAGGTGCCTTGATGTAAATTTTAATTTTGGGAGGTTTGGTCCCAAGGGTGCCACTATCGGAAGGTGGTAGAACACTAGGTGGGGGGGGGGCATAGCAGAAGGTCCTTTGTCATTGCAGGGTGCCCCCTTTGGAAATTCTCTTGAGTTCTCCTAAAAGGCTTCTTACCAAAGCAGTAGAAGTGCCCCACTCGGCCCTCTCTGCTTCCTAGCTCAAGGTGTAATCGTCTTGCTCCCACATGCTCTATTCATTGCTACGTCATGAGGTGCTGCAGCCAAGGGGCAGCCTCTGACACAGCCTGTGCCAAGCTGTTTGGACTTTGAAATTCCAGAATTGTGAGTTAAATACACCTCTTTTCTTCCTAAGTATCTTGGGTCAGGTATTTTGTTATAGTGATGAAAACTTGATGGATACACTTCTTTAACTGCACAGTGGGTACTATCGAGAACAGACAGGTAAAGGTTCTGATGCTGTAATACAGGCCCCCCAAAAGAGTAGCCCAAACAAGATAGAATCTATTTCTTTTGCTTCACAGTCCCAGGGGCGAGGGTCCAGGGCTAGAACGGTAGGATGTGCATAGGAGGCCCAGTTTGCTACTATCTTGTTGTAGGCAAGCTTGTAAATCAAAGGTCCAGAGAATAAATATTTTAGGCTATCACAAACAACTTTGTCCTTGCAGGTAGATGAATACAAGCAGAAAGCAACAGTTATGAGAGGCTGGGAAGGGTGTGTGGAGGGGATGGGAGAGGATGGCTGATGGGTACCGGTGTGCAGTTGGAGAGGAGGAAGGACTTCTAATGTTCTCTATAGCATGGTAGAGTAGCTACGATTGACAACAATTAATTGTGTATTTCAAATTAGCTAGTAGATTTTGAATGTTCCCAACACAGAAAAAATGATCAATGTTTCAGTCGACACACCAATCACCCTGACCTAATCATCATACATTGCGTGCCTGGACTGCAATGTCACATGAAACACTTTAAATTTGTATAATGATGCGCCAGTTATAAAAAAAAAAAAGTATTTTAAAAAACCAAACAGGCCACAGGCCACTATCTGCTGATCCCTACCTCGCAGCAAGCAGGGCTTCTCGAGTAGGTAACCTGCATACAAGTCATCCAAGCTTCTTGCGGAGATGGAAGTTCTGATGTAGCGACAGCCTTTCCGACAAGCCCTGGGCAGTCACCTGGAGCACTCTGCCCACCATCCCTGTGCTGTTCCTGGGCCAGTCCTCGCTCGGGCCTCCCTGACCTTCCCAGGTACCCGTCACCAGCACAGAACCCTTGCTTCAGCGCAGCACCTTCTCCACCCTGAGTGTCTGCCCCGTTTGGTGGCTCCCGGCACAGCTGGCTGTGGACCTCCACTTTCCCTTCTGTCCTCTCAACTTGCAGAGGCTGAAGCGCCTCCAAGGAGACCAGCCCGTCCTCACGCCTTCCTGTCTAACCCATCCCATCACAGTGGAGCCAAGGATGTTTCCCGTTCCACCCCAGGCTCAGGCCTTCAAACCCTCTTCCCGGGGGGCCTTGCTCACTTTCCCTGCTTTAAAAACCGTAGGTCCCAAACTCCATCCACCTTCAGATCTGTGGGTGCAACCACCGGACTCCCCTCCAAAACGCTGTCACAGCAAGCAGGTCCAACCTCTCCAAGCCTTCCCCCAAGCAGGTTCCCCTCACCACGTGCCCTGTCCCTGAGGCAGTGGCATCAGCAGGACCCAGCTCTCAAGGCCCAGGCAGGATTCTTCTGCCCCCCGACTCCCTCATCCCCACCTTCTCACGCAGCGTGTTCATATCACCCCATCCACCACCCCCACCGTACAGCTGACTTCTCCGCGGGTACTCCCGAACTCCCAAAACCCCTCTCCTTGAGGGATCTAGAACAGTTAAAATGACAGGAACAAGAAGTCAGCAGTGTTTGCTAGAGGCTGAGGGAGGAGGGGATGTGGTCAGTATCGAAAAGCTTAGGGACCATAAAAAACTCTGTAGGTGGGTAATGTCACACAACAATGCCACCAAACTTGACACTTTCAAAAATTACAAGGGTAAAATTTGTATTACATGTATTTTAGCACAGTAAAAATGATTTAATTATAAATAAAAGAAAAAAACCCAAGTGTTTCCAGGATCAAATTCACTTTCCTACAAGAGTATGAGACATTCATTACATGTAAGTTCTGCCTCAGGACCACTGTTCTAAATAATTTTTCTACTTTCATTATCCCCATTAGGAAAATAAAAACTACAAAATAGGGGCTAGAATGGTGGCTCAGCGGTTACAGCACTTGCCTGGCATGCGCAGGGACATGGGTTTGAACCCCAGCACCACATACACAACGAAGTGTCATCGCAACGAAAGCCACATGAAAACTAAATAAAATTCTCTCTGTCCCTCTCTCTTAAAAAAAAACAAACAAACCCACAATATGTTTTCATTCCACTGTATTATAAAAGTAAAAATCCTCACTTGTCCTGGCATATAATCTTTGGTTCCAGGACTAAATTAACGAACAAGGAAACTGGAATTTAGTTTCATTTGCTTCAATGTATCTTGCTTATTTCACTTAGCATAATGCTTCCAGGGTTTTCATCTGCGTCTAGCAGGTATCTGAATTTCGCTCCTCCGGTAGGATGATACTCCACTGTCCGCGTATACCACGGTCTGTTTATCTATTATCCGTGGATGGCATTCGTGCTGTTTCCACTTTTTGCCACAATGAACACAGTGTGAATAAACTTTTCCAGGTCCTGTTTTCAATTCTTGGGTACATACCTACCATCAAAAAATTCCTCAACATTATTCAACACTGGGGCCGAGAGTAGAGTGCTTCCCCCAGCCAGGACTCTAAACTGCAACCTCCGGATTCTCCAGTAGCTCGGCAAGCCTGGAGATGCTCCCTGTAGATGGGCTGGGCACCTGCTCTCCTACCCCCACTCAAAATGAATTAATTCCAAGCAGGCAATCTGCAGCATTCCGTTCAAAAACCACGCCTACTGGAAATTTCCAATAAAGACAAAACTGTATGTAAAAATAACGAATTTTTATTAAAAGTTTAAAAAGTCTTCAAAATTTACACGTGGCAAATAGATGATTCCACCATAACATACTTCTAATGACAATGACAAACAGACAAACTGGTCTGGCGAACATGCATAAGCTACCTAACTCCCCCTCAGTACCTATATTTAGGGTCAGCCCACTTCCCAGGGGAGAAACGAGACACTTACCAGAATGTCCCTGTCGCTGTCCTTGCCGCCAGTGACTGGCCTGGTGGAGGGGCAGGAACAGCCCTGGCCACCATGGGCGACTGAGGGAACTGCGCAAGGCTCTCTGCTTTGCTCCAGCAGTGAAGCCACAGCAGCAGGAGGAGGAAGCAGTGCCCCTTCAGCACTGAGCAGAGTCCCTCGGGCAGGTGCCTTGCTGCTGGTCTTTCCTAACCAGCAGTACTCAACACTGGCTGCACGTGACAATCCATGGAGAACCTTTTGAAAGATTCTGATGGCCTGAGCCACAGACCAATCAAATCAGCAATTCTGAGAAAGCAACTTCGTGTTCTGAAAGCGCCCTGGGACGCTCAGGGGGGGAAAGCCATGCAGCCAGCTCTTTCTCAACTCTTAACCTTACAAGTCTCCTTGCTCTGATTTAAAACGCTGGCCATGTCTGACACACTTGTGGGATTGTGGAAGTCATGACATTTCGGTGCTGAGTTTCTGCCACTGATTTATGGAGGGTTTAAAAAAATAGAGCACCCAGATTTCATAAAAAAATTTATTTTCATATAAAAAGTGCCAAAATATCCGCCAATGTCACAATCTATCTCAACAACCAGTTTACACTAGTAATCAAAACACACACCTTTTTATTCACATTGTTTAAAACTCCAATTCTTTTCACACATTCCCACAGTAGCTGGAGTCTCTGGACAGTGGGAAGTTGGCATTCCGATTTGCTGTGGAAGTCCATATGTCCAGGTTCATGTAGGCACGAAACGGGTCGAACCCTGGGTAGTACTCCTTGCACAGGACTGCCTGGCTTTCCATGTGGGTTGAATGTTCTGTGGTGGGACTGATGGGGCAACAATTCTCATACACATCGCTCTGTGGGGCCCAGATAGAACCAAAAAGTCCAGACATTGGAGACAAGCTTCGGGTGCTGGTGAGGTAGGGCTGAAGTCAAATGGGGAGGGAAGAAAAGGTTAAAGGAAAAAAGAAGCCTCAGAAAGGCACCCTCAGGGCTGGCTACACAGCAGGGGATACAACCACACCATCCACCCAAGTCCTCGGGAATTATTAAACTATTCTCAGCTATCCGGGTTGCTTCAAATCCATTTATCTCAAAAGGAGAACCGTGAAATCCTCACCCAACTAGCTAACTTATCTGCAACGTAGGAAGGACTCACAGCCAAATGCCCTTCGTATATTTAAAAACAAAACCAAAAAAAGGAAAAAGTGATGTAAAAAAGAAGGTGTTGGGCCTCATCACTAGCCCTGAGCCCAGGTCACTTCCTTGGACTTTTCATTTCATCTCTTACCACAGTTGAAAAGGACAGGGAGGACACATAAAGGCAGCTGTGTCACATGGGCTTTCTAGCCCAAGTACAATTTCATCTGCAATCTCTGCCTCATATAGTTTGGGAGGACTCAACTGGGGCGGCCAGAATGTCACTGTCTGACTACACGTTAGGTTAGGTTCCTCCAGAAGGCAGCCAGCCTGGGCTTCCGTGATCTACAATCTGCCAAGCTTTGGCCAATCTGAATGCTAAGCTAAACGAAGCTAGCTGGGTCCACAATTAAAGTGTTAAACAACCTAGAGCTGCCCCTGCATCCAGAGCAGAGGATGAGCAACACCTACCGGAGGAGAGTTGACGTAACTGGCAGGTCCCCAGGCAGAAGGCATGTTGGGGGTGGTGCTCCACGAGTGAGAGTTGTGATCGATAAAGTTGGTCTGAACTTCTGCAGGACAGGGGAACCCATTGGAATAATTCATGTTTTCTACAAAGAGTGAGAGAGCAACATAGGCGAACATTTTCTCAGGGGAAATAAAATAATGCCAAGACCTTACCATACTGCCAAATGACAGACAGACAAGACTTAACTGCGCGGACCAGGGGGTCGATTCACTGCCAGTCTCAAGGTTAAACTGCCTGAGACACACCACACAGGGGCCCTCAATGCAGAAAAGTCTTCCTGGGGCCTATTTTCCTATATGTCATGGTAACCTTTCTAATACACAAAGCACACTTCAAATACTACTATAGACTGGAATAGTGACACGATTCTTGGCAGTCCTTAAATGGTTTTTTTGTTGTTGTTTTTGGTTTTGCTGATGCTGGGTCTCACACTTGTTAGGCAAGCACACTGCCACTGAGTTATAGCCCACACAATTAAAAAAAAAAACAAAACAAAAAACAACTACCTATCACACCAACTTCAGCTGCCTGCCACGAACATAAGGCCTGATCAATAAGCCAGGTGGAAACCAACTACTACTCAGATTTGAACAAAATAATAACAAATACAAAGCCTCAGGGACCTAGGAAGAAAGTTACCAAAGCACCCTCTTGTGGTTAACAAAGAGCAGTGCGTGTATCCACAACCCTTCAAGAGAAGCCAGCTCTAGCAGGAGAAATCATGATTTGATTATAATGGAAAATGAGAGTATTTTCCGGTTGATCAAGAAGACTCTCTCTCTCTTCTTACGGCAGATGCGTCAAAACAAACATTTGTAAGTGTCCATGATTTCCCCCGCAAGCTCCTTTCCTTCCTTCTGAGCACCACCCCCAGGAGCAGAAGGGTCAGGATAAGTGGAAAACAGGTTACTATTTCCTACAGGACTTGCCTGCATAAACAAAAACAAAAACCAGCAAAAACTAGAGCCCCAGCCATCCAACAACTACTCCACACGATTTGGCCTATATAAATACAAATGATCCAGTTCTACCTCATTTAAAGAACTAAACGGAACAGGGTAAAATGCAGAACTTTTGAGGCCCATATAAAATAACGGCACTGGGACGTGCAGCTTTACCTTCTGGAAAGGCATTGTAATCGTTCAGTTCCAATGGGCAGTACACATTGGGAAACTGGCCTTCGCAAGTTGCACTCCAGTCGATGAAACTGCTACGAAAAAAAGACACCCAGTTTCAGAAATGGGATGCCAACAGTCAAGCGAACAAAGAAAAATAATTTTATTTACCAACATCCTCATCACTGCAAATTCCCCAGTTTAGGAAAATAAAAGACGTCCTTTCTCAAGCCACAGAATCAAAGACTTGCTAAATGCTCATCGCCAGTGACACTCGATCTGCAGGATCATCCCCTGACCCTAGCACGCCCCCACCTCCCTCATCCCATCCCCTGGTGCCTAGCCTCTCTTTCTGGTGTATATATTTATTCCAATACACCCAAGTATACTGACATAATTCTTGTATCTATGAAGGACTGTTCTATATACATGACATACATACATACATTTTTTATAGACATGGTGTATACAATGACATACTTACAAAAGCTTGGAGTGTACCTTGCTCTAACTCAGTTCCAGCGTTTCCCCTTCCCTCTCTTCCTCCCACCCCTGTTCTTAGATGTATTTGACCACAGGATCAACATTAGCTTTGTAATAAAAGCATGCAGTGTAACTTCTTCCAATTCAGCTCCCAGCTCTCCCCATCCTCCACTTCTCTCCCCTCTACTGGTCTTTCTATTATTTACTAAATAGCTTTTTCTTTTCTTACTTTCTTTTTTAAGTGACTTACTGAATTATATAATGATGAGATTCACTACATTATGTTCATATTGGACATAAGAAAGTTGAGTCTGATTCCTTTCATGAACTTTTACAATTTCATTCCTCCTTCCTCTATTTCTCTCCCCTTTGACCATTCCTCTGTTCTTTTCCTTATTTCGGGTTAGCTTCCACATATCAGAGAGAACATTCAGCCTTTGGTTTTTTAGACTGACTTATTTCACTTAGCATTATATTCTCCAGTTTCATCCATTTGCCAGCGACCAACATAATACTCTTTCTATGGCTGTGTAATACTCCATTGTGTGTATATGCCACATTTTCTTTATCCATTACCATTCGAAGGGCACCTTGGTTGGTTCCATAGCTTTAGGTATTGTGAATTGAGCTGCTGTGAGCACTGATGTGGCCCTTTTGGGTCCTTTAGATATATACCCAAGCAGTGGGACAGTGTGCATTTCTTTATAACCATGTTCACCCAGTCTAGCTAGACAAAGAATTTGAAGCCAGGGCTTTATTAGCACTGTGGAAGAACAACCAGAGTTCCTCGAAGTGTCTTACATGCACCTGAAGGACTCAGACATGTTCATTCTGCTAATGAAATTGGCCAGCACTCAGCTCAGGGCAGTCACCCTATAAAAACTATGGTTTTATCACAATTGCCAAGTAGCTCTCGCTACAGAAATAAGACAGCAAATACCACTGTAATATGCTGACCCCAAAACCTTCCAAATGGAAGACATTAAACAGATACCAATATTGTCTCAAGCTTCACAAACTGAGTGATATTAATATGAAACGACAAATTTGAGGAGCTACCACTGTAGAAACTACTTTTTGATGCTGAAATTCTTTGATTTTCTAAAATGTTAATTGTGTGTACCTTGAAGAAGCAGCTTCTTCCTAGTTATCTAGAGGAATACCTGACAGACAATCCAGCTTCCAAATGTAAGCCCTAGGGCTGAGCGAGGCGGTCAGCAGGGAAGCCATACCTGTTGTGAACGGGGGCAGGCTCCTGCAGCACTCCGGGTGCCCTGTTCTCCAAAGCGCAGCTCAAGCTATTTGTCAGACACACTGGCTGTGGGGGCCACAGGTCTCCAGGTGGGTACAGACCTAAGGAAGAGATCAAGGTCCTCAGTCCACCTCTTTTCCACTCATCCTGGTCTAGGCCTCCTCCCACACCCATTTCAATGTTTCTTCTTTCTAGAAAATACTCCCCATGGGCTAGAGCGGTGGATCAGTGGTTACAGTGCTTGCCTGGCATGCGCAAGGACACAGGTTCAAACCCCAGCACCACATACACAATGGAATGTTGGAGCAACCAAGGCCACATGAAAAACTAAATGAAACTGATTGTCTCTCTCACTGCTCTTCTGTCTTTAAAAAAGGAAGGGAAGGAGGAAGGAAGGAAGGAAATACTTCCCAACACCCCCCACCCCACATATATTGACCACTTCTGTCTTCCCAGAACCCATCTGGGATATCATTTCAGGACATATGCTAAATACAGCATATTGCTTTGATCTTTGCTTTAGATGGTGCACAATTACCTCCTGACCTGGATGACAGTATGCATTTACTACTCAGCAGATACTTGAAGGGTTCCTTTCTAAAAGGCCCCGTTAGGGGATGCTGCTGTGAATGACGTGCATTGAAGTGAACAGAGACAAATAACAAAGAAGAAAAAAGAACAGCATGGCAGATGGTCCACATACTTTGAAGACAAACACAGCAATTAATTAAAATTAATTAATTTTAATCAAGTAATAAATTAATTAAAGGGCAGTTGAAAGCCCCTCTGAGGGAACACCTCATCAAAGATGTGACTGAGGACAGAGAATGAGCCACATACATGAGGGCAATCACATGCCACGCAATGGGAACAGTCTGGCAAAGGCCCTAAAGCAGGTGTGTCTGGTAAGGACTCAGAAAGCATACCAGTGTGGCCAAAAAGAGGGCATGAGGGTGGGGGATGAGGCTAGAGAACTGACTGCCAGGATACAGTCTGTGGCCCTTGAAGGATCTGGGCACTTCCTCTGAGTCAGATGGGAAGCCACAGATCCTGCAGCATGGCTGCAGGACACAAGTCCCACAGGGTTCTCCCCTTTCTGTATATCTTGTGAGTGGAGGTGCCGATGGCCTCTGCTCTGAATTATCTTTCCAAGGATTTTTGCTACACAAAATCCTTGAGGCATGCAGGATCACCTTCTGGAAAAAAGAGCAGGCATGATTACTGCCCCTCTGAGCTCCGGGTTCCTCTCCTGTAACACACCCGCTGTTTGCAGGCACCTATCTGGGGCCAAACAGGCTGAAAGCTCATGGAGCTGATTTGGCCCTACCTATATTTCTGTGTTATGAGAAAAAATGGCAGCTGTCCTTCCGGGTAAACCTGTGCCCTACTCTGCCATCTGAGTCAAAGTTGCTGGCTCAATAGGGCCCTCCATTCTCTGAGGTTCCCAGAAATGCCCAAATGTGGCTCACTGACGTTTGGGCTAAACGGAAACCTCACAGTGTCCCCTGGGTTACTGAAGCTACCCAACCTCAATGCTGCTATGCAGACGCAAAAATGAAAGCAGTCACTCGGCTCAGTGGCCAAAGCCAGGTGGTTCCCATAGCTCTGCCAGTTCTCCCTGTGATGAACCTTGCCGCGTCCTTATAGACCTCAGAGAGATTGTCCTAAGAGTTTGGCCCACCGCTCAAAAAGTCATAGCCTGGAAGACTAAAAAGACATTGCTCTTCAGGGCTGTGAAATGCAGAAATGGATTCTGGCTTCTCATTAAATTTCTAGGCCACTGAAGTAGAAGCCAAAGTTAGGGCCAGTTCTCTGCTAAGACCAACTGGAATCCCCACAGGTGGAGTGTGCACCACTCAGACCTCCATCTTTGCTGGGTCCACCCCCACACTGGACATGGCAACTTTTCTGGTATTGGAAGCCAGCATAGGGGCAAGGAATGCATGCTTCTGCTGTGGCCACTAGCTACCAAGGCTGGCCAAACTGGCCACTGCTAAAAGCTGACCTGTTTCAGTCAAGGAGGCCACATGACACAGTTCTGCTGCCCATATCTGGTATGTGGAGTACAATGACCTTGAATCCCTCCATGGGCCGGAAATGTGGGCTCAGCACCTAACACATTTTAGGATACAGTGTTGCAGTTCCAGCCAACCAGCCACCTTGGTGACATACTGCAGACCTTAAAAACAATCCGTATCATGATCTCTGACTTTCCAGAACAAGGCCACCTGAAAATAGGCAGACAGTCAAAGTGTCCGGTGGACCTCCTATGGTCTCTGGTATTGCTCAGCACTGGAACGGCCTCCTCAGATACCTACTCTACCTCCTTACCTCCCTTGACCTACATACTTTGGCTGGGCAGTTGGGTCACTGAATACAGCTCTCCCCAGAGAGCGATCATCTCCTCTTGACTGCTTCCTGGGTAACAACAGGACCAAAATGGGTGGTGGGGAAATAAGTAGATCTATTCTGAACATTCAGAATTCCACCCTGACCATTTCTAGAAATGTGATGTTGGTGTCTTGCCCCCAGCAGAAACTCCAGGCCAGTCCAGTTGGTATATATTTCAGAGTCAGCCCAGCAAAAGGAGTGCCAAGTGTGCACAGACTGAATTCTGGACTCTCCTGCTGGATGACAAGGTCTTCTAGCACAGGAGCGCGACGACCTGCAGGAATGCACTGCCGAGTCTTCACTACTGAAGTGGGGGCATGCGGGCCTGTTTCAAAAACATCTCGACAACCTCTTCTACTTGATCTTTCAGAACAAAAAAAGTGGGAGGAGGAGGACCTGGCTGGAAAACACTGAAGTTCCAGCTCCTGGGATGAGGCAGTGCATGGGAGCAACAATCTCAGGCCCTGAGGAGGTACAGGGGAGCAAGTGACATTAATGATGCTGCTTACTTTCCAGCGCTGCCCATGGAGCCGACCTTGCAAAGGACAATGCCATCCCAAGCTGCTGAGAATGCTGTCGATTTAACAGCTTGTCTGCTGCTCCCCACCCTCACCAGATGGCTTTGAGTCAACTGGATCACCTCCTCCCCCGCCACTCTCCAGAGGATGGCCTGGCTCCTCTGCTTCCCACGCAGAATACCTGCCAGCACCTGTGATGTCTTCCTACCACCACTGCCACAGTCAACACTCAGTCACAGGGGGAACAGATCATCAGGCTGGTAGCATGGAAACATGGCAAGTCTGTTAGTCTTCCTTTAATGCAGACTAGTCTGCTTTTGAACTGAATGGTGACTCCTAGTTTACCAGCCAGCCAGGCCACACTGGAGACACTGCCTGCCTGTGACTGATGTAGATCCTACTTGGGGAAGTCCAACAGCTGTAAACATAAGTGTCCCAAGACCAATCTTTATGAAAGCCAGGCAACTAATTGCTGCCCTCCCCAAAACAGAGATTTATTCCTCAGAAGTGGTCCTGAGACCATTGAGAAATAACTTGTCCCAACAACACATCCTGAGGGCAGTAGTCACTATGAGGGAGTCATCCAATTAGAAAAGGTGGCATTAGCTGGCAGTGCTGACACATGCCTGTCATTCCAGAAGTGTGGGAGACTGAGCTAGGAAATGATTTGAACCCAGGAGTTTGAGGTCCAGCTAGACAACACAGCAAGACCCTAACTTAGAAACAAAAAAACAAAGATAGCATGACATTTGCGTGTTGACGTTGGCCAGAGTGATCAAAGATACCATGCTGACCTGGAAGCCACTCAGGTCTGCCGTAACTCACTGCCCTGAGCGTCAGGGACTACAGAGTGAGCCTTCTGCAGGCCAAGGTGGAATCTATGCAATCAGGAACACACTCTGCTATACCTAGAGTAACGCTACCAAGTAGTAGCCCACCAAGTAGAAGGGTTAGTACAGAAACTTACAGAGTAAGCCATCTGGCTAAGGTAGACCCTGGTTTATGAGATTTGCTAAGCTAGTGGGTCTGGGCTTCTCTGGGGCACAGTGATGTCAAAACTGCAGGGTGGCCTCATTCTGCTACTTAGGAGTCCTGTTTTGTTTTGCTTTGTTTTTTAAACTATTTGTTTCACATAGTCTTACATATTAGAGGGAATCACTGTTACATATTTATGCATACATGAATATTGACAAAGTAAGTTAAGGCCAATCCTAGTCCAGGATCTCCCCCGCTTCATTCATTCCCTAATCTCATGTCACCTCTGTTAATAGCCCCATGCTATAGATAGAAATGAACATATATATGTATATTAATTTTTTAAATTTCTGAGTTTCTCTGCCTGTCTGTGTATTGTTGGGCTTCTCATGGGAGTGAAGTGTTCCCAGTTGTATTGATAACTCCTCTTATCCCTCTCTTTCCTCTTTCTCTCCCTCCCTTCTCCCCCCACCTTCATAGTTATGGTTCCCTCAGTTTATGTGAAATTTCAACTTGGTGCATTTATTACTTAAACTTAGCTAACTTTTATCCTGTCTTATGGTTTATACTAGCTTCCACATACGAGAGAAAACATTTGGCGCTTAAGTCTCTGTGTTTGAGATACTTCACTGAGAATAATTTTTTCCCATCCATTTAGCAGCAAATGCCATGATATCATTCTAACAGAGTAGAATTCCATTGTGTGTGTATGTGTATATATGTAAGTATGTATATGTGTGTGTGTGTGTCTACACACACACCAGTTTTTGAATCCACTCATCCAGTAAGGGGCATCGAGTTGGTTCCATAGTTTAGCTATCATAAATTGAGCTGCTATAAACATTGATGTAGCTTTGTCTCTGTAGTATGCAGATTCCAGCTCTATTGGGAAAATACCCAGGAGTGGGACAGCTGGGTCATACGGTAGTATCATTCCTAGTGTTTTGAGGAGTCTCCACACTGGCTTCCAGAGTGGCTATATAAGTTTGCAATCCACCATCAGTGTGTAAGTGTTCATTTTTCCCTACAACCCCTCCAGCATCTGTTATTGCTTGTATTCTTCATTTTAGCCACTCTGACTGGGGTGAGATGGAATCTTGGTGAAGTTCTGATTGCATTTCTCTGATTGCTAGTGATACAGAACACATTCTCATGAATTTATTGGCTTTTTGGATTTCCTCTGTTGAGAAGTTTCTATTTGGTTACCTAGCCCACTTATTGATTGGATTATTTGTGTTTTTGGTGTCCAGGTTTTTTAGTTCTTTGTATATTCTGGATATTAGTTGACAGCAGCTGCTACCCAATGTTACATGTGACAAATCAGATGGAAGGCAGTCCCATCTTCTGTTGGTCAGATTAGTCAAGAATTACTAATAGAACAGTACACTCAGGAGAAAATCTACCAGGAAGTCATCCATATAGAAACAGGAAGTGTGCATAATGAGATAATTTTCTATGGGTCTTGCTTGTTTCTGTACTTTTTGAGAATAGAGACCCCCTTATTCTGTCTTTATCCTGGCCTATCTTTCCAAGGATATAAAGGTAATATCTCTCTTTTGAGCAAGGGGAAGTGTGCTTAATGGCCAATATAATAAAGATAATGATTCCTGCCCATGAGAAAAGACGTGAGTTCCCTGGGTTCATGGTTCCTCCTGTCCGAGTCACACCCATGGCACCAGGGGCAAGGGGGATGGACATGAACATGCTGATGCTCATGTTGCCTGCTGGGCTAGAAGTCTTCTGTCTTGCATCCAGGAGTCTCTTGTCTTATGCCAGTGTGTACAAAATGGTGGCTGGCTAACTTATGAACTGGAAAGTAGCAGAAAAATCTCAGAGGCTTTGCATTTCTTGCCAGTGATGTGATCTGACCTATGTTTAACACAATCGTTCAGGCTACTGTGTTAAAAATAAACAAGGGTACAAGCAGGGAGACCTGTTAGGAAGTTACTATAATAATGCCAGTGAGAAATAAGGATAACCTGGACCAGGATAATTATGGTGGAGGTGGTGAGCAGTGACCAGCTGGATGCATCTGGAAGGTAGACAGCTAATAGAATAAGACAGTAGATTATATCTGAGACACAAGAAAGAAAAAGTCAAAGATGACTCCTAAATATGGGGTCTGTGTAATGAGAAAGACTGGATGGGAAACCAAGAATAGCAGGTCTCAGGGTGATGATCCAGCATTCACTCTGAGGCACTTGTTGGATCCCCAAGAAAAGATGTCAAACTGGCAGTCAGTGATAAGATAGGGTTCCGGGGAGAAGCCCAAGCTGAAGACATAAATTTGGCAGTTCTCAGCGTATACAGTGTGTTTAAAGCTTTGAAAATAGATGAGATCAGCAATGGGTACACAGACTAAGGCACCAAGGACGATGCTCTGGAGGGCCAGGATATGAAGTGAGTAGGAGCTGAATCAGGAACCTGTAGTGTGTGACATGGAGGCCAAAAACAGAACTGACCAAGGACTTAACAAAATGGAAACACCAGGGACCTGACAGCACTGTTTCAGTGAATCGGAGGTGGCAGGTGCTGCCCTGCAGGGTCTTCTCAGGAGCACAGGAAGAAAAGAATCTGAATTGCCAGACACCAATCATCCTCTTATGGAGTTTCCTAAAGACAGGAGCTGAGAGGTCAAGCAGCAGCCACAAAAGTGGGTGCGAGAAGGGGCTGAGGCTATGTTGGATTGTGACAGCGCATTAGTGAGCTGATGGGAATGACCTGCTAAGAGAAGCTGGTGATGGAGGAGGGAGGAGGAGTATGAAACAACATCCGTGGGGAGAAGAATCGCACTGACAACGCCGCAGGAGGCAACAGGAGGAAGCAGAGACTAGGTGGCTGGGCGCAGGGGCTGGTGAGAGCTTTCTGAAAGGTCTTCAATCGCTTTCTCTTTTCTAGTAAGACAGAAAGCAAGATCGACTAAGATAACGAGACAGAAGGAAATGGAAGTACGGAGACAGAGGTTTTACAACGTTATTGCGATGAAGGGAGAGGAGCCAAGGAAATGACTGTACCCACGGATCAGGGCATTTCTGCCAGGCAAGAATGAAAGCATGGAGGTGAGGGCGGTAGGGAGGAGCAAAAGAGGGACAGGACCAAGACTCTGAAGATAGAAGCTCGGAGGCAAAACTGGGTTTTTAACAACTTCAGGACGTAAGCAAGGATCACAAAGGTGACTAGGCAGTAACAGGCTGACTATTAACAAGGACTAGGCTAAGGCACTTTGAACAGACACAAGCACACATCAGAACACTAGATCACACGCAAATCTACTTGACTAGTTGACAACAAAGTCAAAAGTGAGTGGCACACACTAAAGGGGAGCTGTCTGTTTTGGTGCCAAGGAGTGAACCCTGCATGTCCTCCTCCACCGAGCTACACACCAGCCCTAGGGGTCTGTTTTGGTGTTTTTATTGTTACTTACGATCAAACCCTCTCTCCTCAATTACCTCACAAAAGACAAAGGTAGTAAAACCCAAACCTCCCTAATCTTGCCATAGCAGGTTACAAATTACTGAATTTTAGATTTTTCGTACATTAAAAATATTTACTCTATTGGACTATTCATTAGATCCAACGTGCAAACAATTTATTTCTGTTGATAATCCAACAAATGAAAAACATATCCAAGGATAGCGCAGAGATGTTATATTTCCAAATAAAAATTCTCCAGTGGGGATCACAAGTTCAAAGCCAGCCTCAGCAATTTAGCAAGGCCCTTTCTCAAAATAAACAATAAACCAAAGGGCAGAGGACGCGGCTCAGTGGTTAAGTGCCCCTGGGTTCACTCCCGGTACAAAAAATTACATATATGTATGAATACACACATACACATATCTCCAATGGTTAGGGCAGCTTTCGTTCGAATGAGCAGAAGCCAGTATATGTATTAAGCTAAACGATGCCATGGAGGGTACCAGTCAGTGTCATCCTGTCAGGATCCCTAAACCTGATCTGGCAGGAAAGAAGCCACAGAATAAGAGAGACAAAGACAAAGACAGGCCGAGTAGAGTAAGGAGAGGGAAACTGAGGGAGGCCTGGAATTAACCTCCCACTGGAGGAGGGGCATCCTCCTAAGCACCCCTATTTCCAAACTCCAAGGGCTCTGTCCTCCCCAACCTGCAGAAGGTCTGGGGGAGCTCAGCGCTTGTCTTTGGCCCTGGTCGGGAGCAAGGCTGGTCACGAGCAAAGCTGGTCACCTGGGCCACTGAGGCTAGATTAACAGCCTCTTAATAAAATCTGAGTGGACCAAGAAGAGGAGGGGACCATGGATGGGACGGCAGGTGAGTGTGGAAGCCCTGGCTAGCTCTCCCAGTTGCCTCACTTCTCCCGGGCCACATGTCACCCTTCTGTTTTCTCCCATCTCGACTAGGGACGGCGAACTAAGCGCAGTGGGCGTCTCCTGCAAGGGGCTTTGGACTGTACCTGGGCCACAGGCTGGAGCAGCTCTGCCTCAGCTACCAGGCGGGGTGAGCATGCAGTGCAGCCGGGCAAGGGCAGAATCCCTGATGCTGCCCCTCCGCAGAGCTGTGCCTCCCTCCTGCTTCCAAGCGCAGCCTGGAGACGTCCCCTCTGCCCCCAGCTTTGTCTTCTCAAGCTCTCCAGCCAGGAAGACGGCTGTGAGAGTATGTGCCTCACCTTTATCTTCCTCGGCACCTGTGGGTCCAGCAGGAAGGCTGGGCTGGGAAGGCTCTGGGTACTGTGGGAGGCTGCTCACGTCTCTGTGGGGAAAGAAAGCAGAGGAGGAGCAGCTCATTCTCTACACAGGGCATGCTGAAACTACACAGCCAAGTCTACCTGAGGCTCCACATGGATTCTTCCCCTCAAAACATAACAGAGGCGGAAGAGCTGAGAAACACTGAATTCCCAGATCCTGTGGAGCCTTGCTTTAAAGAAATAACAACAAGAATTTAACCAAGGTGACTGTGGTAACCTGCAGTCTTCAACCTGCCTCCTGACAGGAAGCAGCAATTCTTAGCCCTGAGTTTACTTTCTACCTCTAACTAAAAGTTCATGACGCATTCCTTATCCACTGGCTGCACTTCCTTCTTCACATCCACCCATTCCGTTGGTCCTCCTGACCTCTCATTAGGCTGGCACTGAAGAAACCCGGCTATCTTTCACACTGAAACTCTCCTTCCTTACTCTGTTCTCCTCTCAGTCACTAAAAATACACCAGCCCGCCAGAGCCACAGGTTCCACATCCATGGATTCAACCAACCACGAATTGAAAATAATGAGAACAAGTCATGGTGTTGTTGAGGACTATGGAGTTAGGACTGTGATGGCTCAGTCTGTTTTTTCTTGTCACTATTCACTAAACAATATGTAGATGTTAGAACATCTATTTACAATAAGTACTGTAAGTAATCCAGAGGTGATATAAAGTACATGGGAGGACATACATAGATTACATGCGAATACACACCATTTTACACAATGGTCTTGAGTATGTTCACAGGGGAACCAATGCCCTAAGGATACCGCGGGATTCCTATAGTTGTTTACTCTGTACAATTCTGCAGAAAGCATCTTACAGAGGAGCTGTAAAAGTGTGAGCATCTGCCAGGTTCTTAAAAATTCTCTGCATCATTAATGCTAGATTTGTTTCAAGTCTTAGTAAAGAAAAGACGGTTCTCAACATTACAGTAATTCCTGCATCCTCTTCCTCTTTCAGAAATGACATTTTTTTTTTTTTAAAGAAAGAGGGGACAGTAAGAGAGAGAGAAAGAGAGAAGCAATTTTTATTTAGTTTTTCATGTGATTTTTATTCCTCGGACACTTCCTTGAGTATGTGGTGCTGGGGTTCGAACTCGTGTACTTGCGCATGCCAAGGCAAGCTCTGTAACTGCCGAGCCACCGCTCTAGCCCCATTTTTTTTTTTTTTAAAAGAGAGGGACAGTGAGAGAAAGAAAGAATCAAAAAAAAATTTTAAATTTAGTTTTCCATGTGGCTTTTGTAGTTCTGAGACTTCATTGTGTATGTGGCACTAGGGTTTGAACCTGCATACTCCAGCATGCCAGGCAAGTGTTGGAACTGCTGAGCCACCGCTACAGCCTGGAAATGACATATTTTCTAATGTAGCTATATTGCTGAGAAGGCAGTGACACAAGAGATTGGCATGTGAATTGTGCCTACTTGGAAGAATCTTTCTTTCTGAATTATTAATATAATCAGATTTTATTTTCCTGTATCCTTAAGGTTTTCATATTTTAATCAGCAGAACAAAGTACCAAGAAAACATACTGACTGACAGAAAAAATACATAAAACACTGTAAAGGCCAAAAAAAAATAAAAACTTACGTGGGGTTACAGATGTGATGAGAAAGGTTCAAGGGGATAGGAGCCTCAGAAGGAAAATCATTTTGGGAAACACTGTCTCCTGTATTAAAAAAAAGAATACATTATCACAAGTCTTTTAAAAAGTATACTTTAACTATATATTCTATATCAAGATACATAGATTATCAGTATTATCAACTCCAATGAGCACATTCATTTTTTGCTTTAAACTGATATTTGCAGTCATTTTATTTCTAAAAGGCCTTTTATAATTTATATTATCATTGAAAATTAAAATAATGCAACTCTTAAATTTAAGAATTTTGGAATAATACGCTACATTATGGGAAAAGTTGAAACCATCAATATGTAACCTTTTTTTTTTTTAAGAGCTAGAGGGACAGTGAGAGAGAAAGAGAGAAAGAATAAATTTTAGTTTTTCGTGTAGTTGTTGCTCCAACACTTAGTTGTGTACATGGTGCTGGGGTTCGAACTCAGGTCTTCGTGCCTGTTAGGCAAGCGCTGTAACAGCTGAGCCACCACTCCAGCCCCAATATGTAACTTTTTAATACAGGGTTTTTTTTCCTGATTAGAAAATTTGAGCTATATAATTATAGTGCTTACTTCCTTAGTTTAGAAAAGTAATATACATCCATCATGGGAAATCAATAAAAAGAAATGGAATTTTTTTTTTCAGAGACAGATTTATTTAGGAAAAGAGACACACATTCAGGGAGAAGGCAGGCCATCTTCAGAGAGACGGACAACCAGTTACAGAAGTTTAAAGAAGTTGTTATAAATTACCTACAATTATACTATCAGTATGATCATTTAGGTATAGCTTTTTAATGTGTATCTATATACAAAGATACAATTATATATATATAATCATGCAATTATATACATACTGAAATAGGTATCATACTTGATATACACCTTTCACACCATTTTCTACACTGGGCACTTTTTCCAGCTATTATATGACCTTCAAGCACAAGTAACCCATCTTACCCCATTTTCCCAGATGTAGAACACCTATAAGAACATAAAGTGGAGGGCTAGACAGGTGACTCAGCGGTGGAACGCTTGCCTAGCATGCACGAGGACCCAGGTTTGATCCCTCACACCACATACACAACTAACTAGAGGAAAGGCCAAAAAAAAAAAAAAAAAAAAAAAAAAAAAAAAAAAAAAAAAAAAAAAAAAAAAAAAAAAAAAAAAAAAAAAAAAAAAAAAAAAAAAAAAAAAAAAAAAAAAAAAAAAAAAAAAAAAAAAAACCCATGAAAAAATAAGAAAAAAAGATTGACTCACTCTTGCTCTCTTTCTTAAAAAAAATAAATAAATAAAATAAAACAAATTGAACAACAAATATAGCATTTTCTGATAACTTTATGGTAATTATAATATTTTGAAAAGTCTACTGGGAAAACTGGAGATGTTTAGACCATTTAATAACATTTAAATTCATTGTGAAAATGGTATCAACTTTGCTGCTGCAAAAGTTACTTCTACTAAAAGTTCAACTGAACAACATGTTACGTTCATAACTGATACGTCATATAAGAAATGCGCTCAAGAGGGGCTGGAGCAGCGGCTGAGCACTTGCCTCCCATGCGCGAGGACCCAGGTTTGAACACCAACACCACAGACACAGCTAAGTATCGAAGAAATAAAGGCCAGATGAAAAAATAAATGAAATTGGTTCTTTCTTTAAGAAAAAAGAAAAAAAGGAAAGAAAACAATTGCACTCAAGAGAGTATTTCCCAGGACTGCTGTCAGTTTTATCTTGAAGAATGCACGCATTCAAATTCCCAACAGGGGAACACAGCTGTCCTATGGAAATCCACCGGGACCAAGAACACTGCACAGTAACCTACAGAGCACCGCGCCAAAAATGTAACGCAAGTCCTTGAAGAGTCCTGCGGCTTTCCAACACAACCAAGGCTGGAACAGGTCATGAAAGTCACTCCTGCATACAGTATGTAAGGTGTGCCCAATGTCCTATTCACAGGATGGCTGAAATACGTACATACTGTTCCACTGTCGTATTTATAGGACTACCTGTACTTCTGTTCTCACTGATAATAAAGGAAATTTAAGCTTAAGATTATGGTTTCCAAACTATTCAATGCACCTGTGCCACTGAAATAGTCACAGAATGGAAACCCTGAGACTTAATGGGATAAAGATAGTATGCTACTCTGCCCTTGTACAGCAACGCCATTAATAATTCATTTTCTAACACTGCCCTTTCTCCCCCACAAGTAAAAGCTGCATGTGAACTTCCCCCCAGTTTCAGGCACTGATTTTAAAAGTGTTAGCATTACCAGGCAGACCCTCAGTCCTCGGTGGAAGATGGAGCTGTGCACGCTGTCATCTGTGCAGACCAAGACTCCTCTGCACAAGAAAACCATTCCCATCCTCAAGCAGATGCCCAGTGACTGTGTTCCCATGGGGGTGATACTGTCCCCAAAGAGAGAAACTTGTTTGTCTCTCAGGTTGAGGAAACCTTATCTTTTTATGAGTAAAGCACAGCACCTGATGACCACTTCGGAAAGCAGTACGCAGGCGCCTCAAAAAACTAGCAACGGAGCCAACCACATATCCCAGCAATCCTGCTCCTTGGTATCGATCCAGAGGACCCACAATCAGCATCCTACGTGACGCAGCCACATCAACGTTCACAGCAGCACCATTCACAAATGCTAAGCTATGGAACTAACCAAGGTGTCCCACAGCAGATGAAAAGACAGAGAAAACGTGGTATATACACACAGCCACACAGAATGACTTTATGACATTTGCTGGGAAATGGATGATCGGGAGACTATCGTGCTAAGCGAAATTCGCCAATCCCCAAACGGGAATTCTGCAATCATTCAACAGCAGCTCCCCACTCCTCCCTCCTTGCAGCGCCTACACTGCACTTTCACTTAAAAAACGTTATCACCGCCGGGATGCAGCTCAGCGGAGAGCACTTGTCCAGCAGGCACCAGGCTGGGTTCAGTGCCAGCAACACAAAACAAACACAGTAACAATGGTGAGGCTTGCGTTATGTATATTTTGCCGTAATAAAGAAGAACATACGAACCTACAGCTCTCTGAACCGCTTTAAAGATAGACACTAAACACTGACAGCTGTCATGATGAAGATCAGGAGGAGGGAGGAAAGTAAACGAAAGTGAATTCAGGTCAGCAAAGCAAAGGCTCAAAGCCCCACTGGTCCTCTGTCCTCTGCAAGGCAGACCTAGACCTCGTGCTGGACCTACAGTAAGGCCACTCTACGGCACTGGGCCTCCTCCTGGGACTTACCAGCTGGCAGGAAGTGCTGCGGGTCCAAAACTGGCTTCCTGTCACCGTCAGAGCTGCCACTGCTGCTCCAGCTGCCCCAGCTACCCCGGCTGGCACGCACGCTGCCTGAGGAGCTGCCACAGTCAGAGCTAGAATCTGAGCAGAACTTGTCCGCACACTTCTTCTCAGGCTTCTGGTAGTAACCGTCTGCAGCAGGTAAAGAAAGAAACTGTGTTTCACTCAAACAACTTCAACCCTATGTTATTTCTAAAACACACAGAGGTAAAAAGAAGAAGGAGGTCAGGGTTAGCTCCAGGGCTCAGTTCTTCACAGACCCTAACCACAAACTGCAGGGGTGGGCTGAGTCTACTCTGCTTACAGAAAGGACAATTAAACTCTGGGCCCAAGCTAGTCAATAGACACCTTGATCTAAAAATGGTGCCGGGGCAGTCCCAACACGGCATGAAGAAGTCAGCTACAGAAAATGCCAACATTATACCTGAAGATCAACAAAAAGACAGACAAATCTGCATGGAATACAAGCTGAAGCACAGAGCTAAAGAAAGAAATAGATGTGACAGAGCAACAAATTCAGATGATGCTTGTGATGATATCACACGTGCAGAGATGACTGCTTAGAGACCCTTTATAAATTCGTGGTGTTTTCGTTAGCCATTCTCAAGAATAAACACAAGACACGTTAAAGGAAGCAAAGAAAAACCTGCAAAAATTGCAATCAATTCCGCAGCTGTCATCCGATTTGAAAGTTCAGTTATGTTGAAAATTTGCAGCAATATAACCCTTGAAGCTGATGAACACTAAATATTTTATATTTTTAAACATTTGTTTAATAAACTTAAATAATGTTTAAAATGATCATTTTCCATCTTCAAATAACATGGAAAAGAAAACTTTGTCTTTTTAAACTTAAAAGTTTAAGTTTAGTGGAAACTTGCCTATTTTCTTATCTTGCTTATTTATTTTGTACTTTTAAAAAAGACAGTAATCATCTATGTATTTTGTATACCTATTACAGGTTTGGAGGCTTTCTGCCATTAAATTCAGATAAGCAACTGTGTTACTATTTTTAGAATACTTGTTGTAATGTTCATTTATTAAGAAAATCTAAGTTGGGGCTGGAGAGGTGGCTCGGCGGTTACTGTGCTTGCCTGCCACACGCGAGGACGCGAGTTTGAATTCCAGCAGCACGAACAGAACAAAGTGCTGGAGCAAGGAAGGCCATATGAAAAACTAAATAAAACTGATTCTCTCTTTCTCTCTCACTGTCCTTCCTTCTTTAAAAAAAAATCTAAGTTGTGTCCTGTTGATGTGTCTGATTGCTGTTGCTAAGGATGGTGAAAACTGCAAAAGTCGTGTGGTTCTGCACTTGTCTACTCAGTTCACAATGTGTGCACACTTAAATATGTGCACCAGACACATCTGAGCATATTCATGTCTTTTGCGTGCATCACCAGCACAGATGCTGGTAAAAGAACAGTAATGTTCACGCGTGTCAACTTTTTCTTTTTGTACTATGGACTGAACCCAGGGCTCTTAACCACTGAGCAACACGTTCAGTCCTTTTTATTTTGAGACCGGGTCTCATTAAGTTGCCGAGGCTGGCCTCAAACCTGCAGTCCTCCTGCCTCAGCCTCCTGAGTTGCTGGGATTACAAGCATGTGCCACCGCACCAGCCACATCAATCTTCACACACATACAGAGAACAAGAAAACCTCTAAGCAAAGAATATTTTAGAAACCAAGACGTATCTCGTGCAAAAAAGTGGTTTTTGTAAATGTTTAATTATAAGCTTTCGACTTTCCTTTAGTGCTTTGTAATTAATTGGGGTTTACATTAATAACAATGTGGAAGATAAGCAGGTATGTATTTAAAAGTGAAACTTTTTTTTTTCTTTAAATAAAGAGGCCATTTGCCCAACATTCCCCCTTACAAATAAAGAAAGAAAGAAAAATGGTTTTAGGGCCTGGGGCTGGGAACTCACATGTGCAAGGCCTGCTTTCTATCTCAAGCACTGCAAAAATAAACTAACAATGGTTCTGGAAATAACAAATACTTCTACCAAGAAAACTGAGGCTATGCTACTGGACTAGAGAGATCTGTAGGTAATTTCTCCCCTCTTTTATGAAGGTATCTACTAAGAATTGTAAAGCATTTGGTGTATGGGTGGGAAGAACCTCCAACAGACTAGAAAGCAACACGCTTGTCAAAGGAGGGAAAGAGTGAGGTGGAGACAGGCCAGTTAACTACGGTGGCTGGTGTATGCACTGCCAGGCTCACGTCTGGGTGGGTGTGGGCTTAGAGGATTATAAATCCCCTACCTCCCTACACCCCACCCACACTGCCAATTCAGTGGCCTTTAGCCCCACTGTCCACAACCTACTTTTTCGGTCCTCGCACTGGGTGCCCCTCTGCCTCCCACTGGAGAACCGAGCCGCACCTGGGTGGGGCAGCGGCTCAGCTCTGTGGAAGCCGTCCCACTCAAGGGTGGCAGTGGCCCTCTGCCAACTGGCTACTCCCTCTTCCGTAAAGGGGTCTCTGACTGGAGCAAGCAACCCTTGCTCCTGCAGCAACGAGCAAGAGGACGGATAAGAATGGCCATAGTGTGTGTGGAGCGGATGGACATCAGAGGCCTATCCAGGCTCAAACGGATCTCAGCTTTCTAGTCCCATCCTGACAGCATCCTATTTGGGCTTTAGATGGCCATGATCGGCCTGTGAAGGGTCAGTCAAAACAGCATTTCTCTCATGCTGGACCCTTCAAGAAAATAAAGCCTGAAACAAAAGCCCCATCTGCAGCCGCACACAGCACATACCTGCCTCTCTCTGCGAAGGTGAACTGCTTGCCATCTCTGCATCTGCTTTACAAACCTCCTCAGAATTTTCCTGTATGCACCAGCTTCTTACGTCAACGTCACTGCCCCGCTCGGACCTCCCAAAGTCACTGCACACAAGCTGCAGTTCACTCTGTTCAGAAGGTCTGAAGAAAAAGCATTACATTCACATTTTATCACAGAAACACACATGTCCTTCCCACAAGACGTCAGACTCAGGAAAACATGAATCTGGGACAAGACGAGGCCTCCTTTCTTTGGGTCTGGTGGGAGAACACGATGAGCAAGGAAGGGACATCAATAAGAAAGATCTGGGGGTCGGGGGCAGCACTCAGTGGTGGAGTTTGTGCGAGGCTGCCATTTTAGCACTGGAATTAATTCACAGGTCATTTCATCTATTTTTCATATTTTACTGCTGAGAGGAACAGGACTCTGCAAGGTCATTCAAGGTCAACTAATAAGTAGCCGTTTCAGGACCAGAACCCAGGACTCTTGGCTTGAACCTGCTCCCTGGTCTCTGACAGAAGATACTGAGTGTTACATACATTCTCATTCATTCCGCAAACACCTGCTGCGTGGACTGCTTCAAGTACCGTCAAGAAAGGAGTAATGAGGGGCTGGAGCGGTGGCTCAGTGGTTTCGGCGCTTGCCTGGCAAGCACGAGGACCTGGGTTCAAACCCCACCACCATGTATACAACTGAGTGCTGGAGCAAATAAAGCCATGTGAAAAACTCAATAAAGTTGTTTCTCTCTTTCTCTGTCTCTCTCACTGTCCCTCTCTCATTAAAAAAAAAAAGAAAAAATAAATAAAAAAAAAGAAAGGAGTAATGGCTGCAAGGAAGAAAGGCACAGTCCTTTCCCACAGTTCTTTCTTACCAAGGCCACGAACCCCTCCAGGGAAGAATTATAATACAACTTCATAAACAACAATATAGAAATGTGGAGAACACACACACTTAGATTAGCTAGATGGGATTAGCTAGATGCTTCTATTGCAAGGTCCAAATTTAGGACCTCGTGTCAGGGTTGCAGGATGGCAGGAAAAGATCAAACACGGGAAATGCAGTAGATAATTTTGCTGGTTTCTTTTGATCAAGGTAAAAAGAGGATGTGGGCAGAAAAGAGCTAAGGCAACAGTCAACTCAGTAACCACCACCTACTTAAGCATCACTTTCTCAAAGCATGAGAAGCTAGACGACTTGGAGGTTATTTTTAACAATTCAATTATTTCCTCAGCATCCCAGAAATTTGCTTGTATCCTAACATTTCACTGCTAAAAGTGCACTCTACTTTCACATCTCACTATATGTTTATATCAGGAAAATAAGATACTTTAAAGTGACCTCATGGTCAGTTGTTTATAAATAAATAAATATATATATATACACACACATATATATATGAATATAACAAGTTCTGTCTGACTTTTCCTTTCTACAGGATATTGCGCTTCAGTCTTTAATTTATTCTCAATAATCCAAGCTAAATAAGGAAAATGACCCATCAATAATTAGAGTGTAGTGTTACCAATAATGTAATAATAGGCATGTTTATTCTTTCGTATTTGCACTTTGCTGATGGTTCCATGTGTGCTAGGTGTGGAATCAAGCCTGGAAGCAACCCTACAGCTGTCACCCGCCCATCATCCAGGACTGCATGTGGTCCTCGCTGGGGAGCTCTCAGTGTTGAGCTGTGAACCCTGAGCTCCCCAGGGCAGCCCCACCACAGGCCTGGAGACAGACATGTGAACAGCACCTGTGCTCCTGCTGCCACGGTCCCTGCCACAGCGCAGGCCGACCCGTCGGGTCCTTCTTACAGCAAGCTAAACCACAGCAGAGTGGAGCACTTGCCCCACACAAATGTGGAACTGCTGGAGAAAAAGCTAACAAAAACATCAAAATGCCTAGCTGAGCTCACAAGAAAGAGAATTCTCTAGATGCCAGAACTCAAAAGAAAAAGCCAGACAGGGGAGGCCAAGGGGATTACTGGTCAGGAAAGAAACTTAACACCCATTTCACGGACAGCTGAAGATAGGCCTCAGGGAGCTGGAACTGATTTTCCTACATAGAAAGGAGGTCCTGGAAGGGGGCATCCTTGATGCCAGGGGTAACCAGAGAAGCTACACCCAGGGGCCCAGAGAGGACAAAGCAGGGAAACGTGAGTCTGCTACAAGTTCTCATACGTGCCCGTGTGGGGTGCTGGGAGAATGATATAAGAAATCAGAACCCGAGAACACTTTCCTACCATGCACAAGGCCCTAGGTTCAATGCCCAGCACTGGGGAAACAGAAAGAAAGAAAAGAAAAAAGAAAAGAAAACAAATCAGAATTCAATTCGGATAGATTTAGAGTTAGACTGTATACACACAACTGACCTGGTTAAAAAAAGAAATCCTCAAATGGGAAATTTACATGTTAGATTTAGGAGGCTATTTCTGGAACCTTAGCAATATAGCAATATAGGATTCTCACAAAACACCAAGCAGCTCCTTCACATCGCAGATAAAAAAATCAAAGTCCTGGACAATTAAGCATCTTAAGGAAGCAATGTTTCCAAAACAGTGCTGAAACGCCTGGGTTCAACCCTAGCTCTTTCCTTGTCAACCGTATGGCTATAAGCAAGCCACATTCCACCTGGGCACCTTGCTTCCCTGACTGGGAAGAACCTACTTGTGCAGGACTGGAGCGAGGGTTGCAGAGTGGTGAGCATTCCATCTCACTGTGAGCCCAGGTGGGTCGGTGGCCAAGGTGGGAACAGGTGGGCTGGCCTGCATCCAGAGCTTTCTCTAGCACCTGTTCCACAAACGCTCCTGCCCTTCATGGGCAAGAGGTGGCCTTGGCACAAAGGAATGCATAGTCCTTTTCCCTAAAACCTCTCATAGCTTTAACACTTTATAAAGGATGATTAAAAATCAATTTTTGGAGCCAGGTGTGGTGGTACACACCTGTAATTCCAGCTCCTTGGGAGGCTGAGGCAGGATTACAAATTCAAGGCCAGCCTGGACAACTTAGTGAGACCCTATCTCAAAATAAACTAAAAAAGGATAGGAAAGTAGTTCAGTGGGTAAGCACCCCTGGATTCACTTTGCAACACCATTTTTAAAAAAAGGAAATAAGGCCCTTTAAGGAATTTTTAATAAAATAAAAATAGGAAATGTTAATCTTACAACTGTCTTTCAACCTTGAAGTACTACAGTATATTCAATCATCTATCCAACCTTAGATACATAACAGCAAAATACAAAGTTACAGAGTGAGAAATCAGACCAGAATTGCAAAGGGACTGTAAGAAGTACGCACCTTGAGGGCTGCGCAACGCCCCTTTTCTTGTTTTTTCTACACGTTCGAGTTTTGTTCCAATTTAGATTTTGTACATTTCCTTCTCTTTTCTCCTGAATCTTCTTCTTCCTGTAAGGATCCTCTTGCTGAAGAGGAGAAAGAAGGCGTTTAGTGGCTTAAACCGACTACCCATGAAGCAAAAGCCGTGCCTATTTTTGTTGTAACTTTTGAAGGCCAACTCCATCTGCATTCAGAACCCAGTACTCGTGAAAACGGAGACATATGTTTCTCAATCTCTAGTTTGTTTTCATTTCCCTCCTTTCTCTATTTCCCTCCAGCTCCACAGCAAGAGAAGAAAAAAAGAATTGTAGCCTGTAAAATTCCTAAGGGGCTGAAAAGGAAAAACATCTGCTAGCAATTTATGGGTGGCATCAATCCTCCAGCCTCCACCTGCTAATCTGGTATGCGCAACTCACATGAGGAGGAGGTGGTGTATTTCTGTTTTTGTTTATAGCTGAGTGTTAGAACAGCCAGATCTCAATAGAAGGCCCCGAACTCATTTAAGCTTCCTGGGTAAATAAAGCAAGAATACGCTTTGGGGTTTTGAAATGTGGTTCTGAAAGACCTAATACAGCATTCAATACATACACATTATACAGATAAAGGTACATGTATTATATACGGATAAACTTTTAAAATTTGTGCTTCTCCTTTTTTAAATGTCAGGCCCAAAGGGAAGGGAGTTCTCCCACTTTTGTTTCTAAAATAGCTGGAGCCTTTACCACCTTGTAAGGCTAATTACTCCTTCCACATGCTGCCCCTTAAAGCGGGTACAACAAGGTGGAGTGAGCTCCAGCACTGAGACCCCACGACTTCAGAAGGGCTCCAGGGTGTCAGGACCTCTCAGAAGGAAACTGCCTCCTCCAGGGCCTCACAGGCTCACCCCCTCGAGTCCACCAGTCCTCTCCTGACTGGCCTTGGGGACTCACTTTCTGTGAAAAGCAAAGGCTGGGTCATTTTACTCCAGAAGGCTGGTCCAGAGATTGCAAAAGAAACCCACAAAGTTCTCCACAAAGCATATCCCTGACTAACACATAGGGCTTGGAAGGTTTTGCTCCCTATGTATCCTGTGTCTGGGATATCAGAATCCTCCATCCACTAAAGCAATGAAGCACTAGAAATAATATGAAATGTTAACTGCACACTCAATGAGATTGCTGAATTTTCGCTTCCTTCGTTTAATTTTGCTCCCCATCAGTATACAGCAAATTTGTTTTCCTGACATGGAAGGTATTTTAAAATCCTGACAAGTCTAACACAAAAACCCATCCGATGGGACCTTGTGCTAACTGCTGAAGTACGATGTTCAACAGACACATGAAGACAGGAACACGACCCGTGTGCAACATCAGACACGCACTCTTTATTCGTGGGGAGTCTCCCTTCCCTTCCCCACCTTGTTCATTCGAGGCAAACTAAGGCTTGTCAACACAAGTGTTTGAGCCTCTGTGTCCCTCCAGGGTCAGGCACAAACAAAGGGTCAGTCTCTAAGTGGAGTCAGACAAAGTGTAGTGGGTCTGTGGTCACTCTGACACAGAGCTGCGTTTCTCAAATCAATCTGGCTGGAACTGTCAACCCTGTGCAAGCAAGAGGGTGAGTATATTCTGGTTGACTGGGAAGTACATTGTAAGCATGGCAGATTCTCTGGTGATCAGCCAGGAAAGGAGGAGAGTGATGGACAAGCTGGAATCCGGGGCAGTGAGTGGAACAACCAAGGAGCAAAGCCCATGGGTCACACAACATGGTACAGAACAAGGGGATGGACAAGAAAGTAGAACGAAGAAGTAGCGAGGAATGAAAAGCTGATGAATGGCCTTTTTCTCTGAGAGGTGAGAGCATCCAAAGCCCTGAGCTCTGGGGAGGGATCCAGCGGGGACAGGCTGAGGAGGACAGGTGTGCAGTGCAGACCGTGGGCAGGAAAGCAAACCAGAGAACCAAAGCTACAGACTTGCCCAGAAAGCCGAGGCAGAGGAAGGGGCATCTGACTCTGCTTTCTGGAAGAGAAGGCTCACATGGGGGAAGGCAGGGCTAACTGGGAAACTGGGCGAGCCACAGAGCCCCAATTCAATCACTGTCCCTGAGGCCAAACTGCCAGTTTGCATCCTGTTCCCTGCATCCAGCGGTGTCATCTTGGGCAAGTCACTTGGCTTCTCTGCCTCAGTGTCCTGAGTTCCTCAAAGAGTGCCTATAAGGATTAAATTACCTACAACTAGTAGGCAGGCTGAATCTTCCTTTCATCATCACTGTTAATAAAACATATCAACTACTTAAATTCTCTGATTCCTCTGACAGAGGAATAATTTAACAGATGCCAAGATGGAGAAAAGATCCCCTGAAATTTTATAAAAGCAGGGTAAGAAATCAATGAAGAAAAACCACAGACTGATTGCCCAAAGGCGTTTGAAGTCATTGTATGAAAGTAAAAGTGAATCAAAATTAGAAGGGCAAGCAAAAAAGAAAATTGTGATACACAGTGTTTGATGGGTAATGAGTTAATACTTTAACATTATAAAGTGTTCTTACAGAAAATAAATAACCACTAACATTCAACAGAAAAGTGGCTAACCCCACAAAACATCACTTCACAAAAGGAACAGAAAAGGAAAAAAGAAAAAAAGAAGAAAAAAAAAGAGTTCACATCCACAATATTTCACAAGAAAACAATGTTCTAGAAAAGGCAAACTACAGACTAACTTGTGTTTCATCTTTCCATTTTGGTTTTGGAAATCATGAATGTTTACAATGTATGTTTACATTTGCAAATACTAAGCAATGACTGGAGAAGCAGGATCCTGTAATGGTGTCAGCCTCTGGTTGGACATTCATATTTTAATTTATAGGATTTCTTTGCAGTGGTAAGATTTCGGATGATTTAATTTTTTTTTATCAGAATTGTACAAAAAAATGAAATAAAAGAAAATATTCACCTTTCCCTGGTAAGATGCAAACTGAAATGACAATCAAAACACAACTGTTAGAGCTGGAGGAGTATCTCAGTGGTAGACACACGAAGCCCTGGGCTCAATGCCCCACACCAAAAAGCAAAAAAACAGAATCCAACAAAGCCCAGACGTGATCACTCATTTATCGCGCTTGCCGTAATTTTGCTAAGAGGGCCCAAGGGTGCAGCTCAGCAGCTGAGCTCGTGCTTAGAGTGCATGAGGCCCTGAGTGCAATCCCCAGCACCAAAAACAGAAGAAAATATTTTGCAAACAACTCTTGCTGCTGAGGGGAGAGTAAAGCCAGCGCTCTCACATACCACGCTGAATGCAAACCGGTACCAACTTTCTGGAAGGCAATCGGGCAGCCCACCAGAGAATCCTTAAAGAGCGGAGTCCGTTAGTTCTATTTCTTGACATCCATAAATGAGTATCGAACAGGAATACAAACAAGAGTTCTGAACAAAATTGTTCATCACAGAGTTACTTGTGAAAGTCAAAAGGTGGAACACAACCTTAGTGTCCACCTGCAGGAGCATGGTTTAAATATGGCACAGATGGGGCTGGGGCGGCCCAACACCACGCACACAAAGAAGAGCTGGCGAAACAAAGGCCAGATGGGAAATTAAATCAAATTAGTTCTCTTTTCTCTCTCTCTCACTCTGTCCCTCTCTCTTAAAAAAAAAAAATATGGCACAAATGATGAACTATTCACTAACAGCAGAGCTCCTCATTTAATTTTCAACCATGTGAGAAAACAAGAATCATAACATTACACATGTGCACAACAATATTTATTATCTTTACTATTTATGATAATGAAATAAACTTTTCTGAAATTTTCATAGAAAAGAAATAAAACTGCTAAAAGTGATTCCTTCTGTATAGACTTTCCCCCCTTCTTTTTTATGCTTCTACAATAAATATGAATTACTTTTCTAAGGAAAAAAAATCTGCTTAAAAGAAAATAAAAAGCCAGAATGAGGGTTAAAATTTAGTTTCTGGCTTCCAAACCTGGGCTTCAACCTTCCTTGCCAATAATCTAGGAGTGCTCTCCATGCACTATAGATAGATTTAATACAATTTTCTAAGCTGCAAAGTTAGGTTCTAAGAAAGTGCAAGAAAAATAAATACTGAACCCCGCACTTAGGAATGTGTTTATTGAGAACGATTTTCTTTAAATGAACAATGAAATGGAAAGTACACTCATGGAACCTTAAAGTACAGTTCTAAGAAACAGGGAGTGGGTGACAGACACAGCACAGATGACAAAGGACAGACCCCAACTCTGCACCAGAAAATCTATGTTGGTTAACTCGGTTGGGGATGACCTTGGGCCACAAGGTCCATCCTGAGTCCCCTAAATCATCCAAGCTAGAATCCTTACTGCTGAGCCAGCTGCCATCATTAGGTACAGATTGTAACACAGGCTCACGGGTCACTGGCAGTGACCTGCGTACCCATAGGACACAGTGCAAGGTCTGTCCGAGCTCCAGGGATAGAGATAAACAGTAAGGCCCCAAGTCCTCAAGCATCTAACACCAAAGACACATAGGGAAGAAAGTAACTTCAACAAATTAAGAGAACTGCCAAAATGAAGGCAAGAGTGCAGAGGGCTAAGTCCGGGAAGCAGGGAAGACTTTAGGAGTGGGGAAGCACTTCAGGGGAGGAATGGTGCCCATCCCTGTGGCAGCACTGCTGCTCCTCAGAACCATCTTAGACCAAGGGGAGCCTGGAGTAATCAGCTGCAACCTTTCCTCCCAGCATACAATCTCAGGATCAATTTCTATTTCCCTGCAGGACAACAGTTAAGAAGGCATTTCAGATTCTAGACTCAACTCTTCACTTCATTGGCTTCTTCCTATCCGGAAGGAGATGACTTCAGTTCTGCTCTGGAAAGCATGACCTACTTCATCACTTGCTCAACTCTCTGTACCTCTGCTATACCTGTACCCTCAACCCATCTGCAACTTTGACACTACCCAAGGTTCAGTCAGGCCACCATCTTCTTGCTACACATGCATCAGGGAACTCCAGGCCACATTTAAGCCTAAACACCACAGGGTTAACTCCCCCAGCTCCAGCTTCCAGTCCGACTTGTCATGGAAGCTCCAGCCCTCTGGAATCTACTACACAACAGGCCCCAAAGCCAGCAATCCCTTCTGCTGTAATGATTGCCATCAGAACTGTCACTTCCCTGGTATTCCCTTGTCAGTTTTCAGCAAGGGCTGCCTGACACTCTGAGAACTTCCTATAGTAACCATTTAATCCTCACAACCCTATGACATAGGAAAACTATTATCCTCATTTTATAGAAGGAGGGCACTGTGAAACTGGGTAACTAGCCCAATGTTACGGTGATGTGATAAGCTGGATTCAAACCCAGGAATACTAGCCGTGAAGTCCATGCTCCTAACTGTGATGCAACACAGCTCTGAAAGACGTAAAAATAAGTTTATCACAGAAATCACAATTTCTCAACTTCTAGCCAGCAAGGTATTAAACCGTGCAGTTGCTGTGGCAGATGACTATGTGGACAAACCTGATTCCTCTTTATGCTACCAAGTTCTAAGAAGTCCTGATGGTTTCTCCTCTAAATGTCTCTCTTCTACTCTTCCCATCCTTCACTACGGTTCCTGCCTAAATATGTCTTGATGACATCATGTCTTCTAGCAGAGTAACCACTTCCTTGCTAGAAGAAAGCTGGTGTCCCTTTCTACCTCAGACTCCTACTCAGATTGATCTTCCAAAAATGCATTACTTCCATATTCATTCAAATATTCATTAAATAACTACATCAGTTCTATGTAACAGGCAATCTGTCAAGTCTTTATGAAATTCAATTGAAAAATACCCAATTAATACCTTTCAAGAACACCATCCTCCCTCCACTCCCCAACTCAGAAACCTTCAGCAGCTCTCCACAATTTGCAGGAAGGTCCAAAACTGGCAATCCTTAGGCCAAACTCTCTGAAACAATTCCACAAATGTGCTTTTAAAAATGATGATTGCCAGGGCTGGAGCGGTGGCTCAGAGGCTACAGCGCTTGCCTGGCATGCGCGAGTACACGAGTTCAAACCCCAGCACCATGTACACAATGGAGTCTCGGAGCAACGAAAGCTGCATGAACAACTAAATAAAAATTGTTTCTCTCTCTGTCTATCCTTTTCTCTTTAAAAAAAAAAAAAAGATGATCATGAAATTTCACAGCAGGCAACCATTCTTGAGTTCTCTAGATCCCCCTCGCCACCACTTCCTAAGGTCCATTTGTGTATCCAATGGTGACTCCGGGAATAAAATCTAAACTCCTAATCAGCATTCAAAGCCTTCAAAATCTCATGGGACTCTGACCCTTCTCCACCATTACTTTCAATAGGTGGTGGTGTCCCTACCTGTTCCCCACTGTGCCTCCATGGTTCATCTTTGGAGCTCAGTGTGACCTCGGCTCCCCTTTCCACTGCTGTCTGTATGTTTCCATCTCTTCCAGGGGCTTCCCAGGACTGCTACAGCCTAAATTTACTTTTTAATCTCTAATTAAAATGCCTTTATTACACATGCATCTTGGTGCCTGATTTCACAGAAATAGCTCATCTTTCTTGACAAGCTGCAGATTCCTGCTGCAGAATGTCTGTAATGTATTTTGTAGCGCTTATGTATTTATTTAAATGAAAACTTCCTGCTTATTATCAATTTTAAGTGAAACAGAGGACTATGAAGCAGGAGGAAAGAAGTCATCCAAACTCCCCCACTCAGAAATAACTAAGGTCACCCAATGATTACTTCCTTAACCTTAATATTGAATATTTTTCCACAAACATATATAAGGATGGTTGACAGGTTATGAGAATTATTTATAAGATATGAGCATATATTATTTTTTAAATAAAAAATTAAGGCTCAATTTTAAGTGAATTTAACATTAAAAAAAACCAAAAACTGAAGTAGACCATAGGTACTGACAACTTTCAAAAATTGTTTCCTCTCCACATGATATAGTGATTCCTTGAGAATCAAAGACTACAAAAAGACTGTAAAAACATTTTATCATTCGTTTAAACTTTTAAGCTGTAAGTTTAATTTTACACAGTACTGGCTCTCTACCAAAAAAAAAAGATTAAAACTACTATCACCTACCTGTCAATCCTACCTCCTATATTTTACAGAAATTACTGGGATTTTTTTGTTATAGTTTTAATATATGCAATCTGCTCTGCCGTTGTAAGTGCTAATTATTTAGTCTTAGTTCTGGATATAAACTGGATTGAAACCGCACAAAAGATCTTTATCACAGCTTGTTCAATCCTGAGTCTTTGACTTCTACCTTTGTGAAATAATTTTTACTAAGTTGACTTTCCAAGTAAGACTCCTAGGTTCATATGTGTTTAAGTATGTTTACCTGTTGTCTCTGAATTAAGAATGCCAACTTGTCCAGACATGGTACTCTGTTCAAATTTTCACTGCTGTTTTTTAGCATTAGATATTCCTATGGAGAAATCGGGACAATCTTAAGTTTGTGCTTCTTGATTTTCCTGCCTTCACAACTCCGTATGCTTCAAATTCAGTCGAGTCAGGTAGAATGTGCCCATGTCCATTGTCATATGTGAACTTTTCCTAGTGTACACAGTGGGCCTTTTGATTTACACACTGAGTTCTGTCGTCACTGCAGGAGAATTTTCTTCTACTATATCATGAGTACTTTTCTAAGTTTTTAGAGAGAATATGATGGTAGACATAGGGACAAAGAATTAAGGCAACTTGACAACAGGATGCCCTAAACGATGGATGTTAGAGCAACTGTATTGCAGGAATCCTTGTTTGGTTCTACTCCACCGCTGCTACCGAGGAGTTAATCCATTAGATTAGGAACTCATTCCAAGGATAGCAAAAGCTACTTGGTTTCACAAAAAAAATTTCAGTATCACCTGTTATTTATTGTTTAAAGAAGCTTTCTGAAAATACACATGAAATTCATCAATATAGATTCCAATGTACTAAAAATACACTTTTATATCAATATTTGCATCTATTCAATACCCTAAACGTAAGTTGTATTCTTTCTAATAAGGGGGGAAAAAAAGGAACACAGACCTCCACTGAAGGTGTGTCTTGTTTCTCAGAACATGCGTCTTCTTTAGATGCGTTGTGAATCTTCTTTTCTGAAGATGATTTTGTGTCGACCTTTTTCAAAGCTTCACAACTGTCTACTTCATTCTTGACAGGCACTTGCTGGTTATTCCCTTGAATAAATAACAATAATTTAATTTCTAGCTAGAGGAATATGAATTTTTTCATATTCTTTCTTATACCAATCTAATTTAATGAGATTTAAGCTTAAAGATTACTTTTGACATCCATGATTCTCCAGAAATGTATTTTTGTTTATAGGTAAAAATGCCCCATCACTGAAAGAAGTCCAGGAAAAAAGGCATGTGGGGGGTGGTAAGCTACTAGTCACAGCAGCACTATTATCTGTAACAGCCAAAAAGTGGGAAACAAGCCAAATGTCCACTGATGGATGAGTGAAAAACAAAACGCAGCATGAACATAAAGAATACCATTCCGCCTGATTCAGCACACGACAAAGGGAAAACACCACTACTGAACTGTAGTTACAACGGTTAGAATGCTTTCTTTAAAAAAGACTGAAATTGAGATGTAAACCACAACATGGAGGAAACTTCATCATGCTAAGTGAAATAAGCCAATCACACAAGGACTCATGATGTAAGAGTCTACTTGTACGAGGGATCAGAATCTGATATCAAAGTCAAAGAGACAGGAAGCAGAATGCTGGTTCCCAGCAGCTGGGGAAAGGGAGCACTGGGTATTTCATGAACACAGAGCTCCTGGTTGGGAGGATGAAAAGGTCCTGAAAGTGGGTACTGCACAGGCACAGCAACGTGAACCTACCCAACGCCACTGAGTTTCAGAATTAAACACAAAGTGGTAAATTTTATGATACTATACGTTAACATAATTTTTTAAAAGTTGGGGTGATACAAGAAAAGTACTGGATTCTGGTCATGACTCCACCACTAATCAGAATTACAATCATTAAATGTCATGTAAGCAGCCAAAGCTGTGGTTCCCTTCTTTATACCAGGAATGCAGCGTCACGGTCCCTGTCTGTATAGGTGTATAGGGGCACAAAGCATCACCACCAAAGGACACGTACTGCTTCATGGAAGGCCCTGCCCCGTGAACAGTGCCCGCAGGCCAAGCAAGGGACCAAAGGCCGGTGAATGATTCAGCAGTGGGAAATGCTGGTAAGAACCTCATCTGAAGGCATGTTTTTCCACGAGGAAGGAGTGTGCTAGGGATGGAACCAAGGCCTCACAGATGCTAGATAAGACTCTGCCACTGAGTGAAACCTCCAACCATTTTTTCCCTTTTTCTTTCAAGTGACTTTGTAAATAAACATCTTCTACCCCTTATGTCACAATGAAGGCACACAACCCCACAGTAACTGGTCTCAGTTTTCTAATTTGAAACAAAATATTTCAATGGTTTCTTTTACCCCCCGCCTTAACTGAGAATCCCTAATGAGACCTCAGAAATCTGAGAAAGTTTAGATGGACACAGTGCAAATGCTTCCCAGCAAGCAGGCTGCAGGCTCTGGCAGGATAGATGCTTGACCACAGTGGGACCTGGGGGGACAGACCTCTCAGCCCAAGGCATGAAAGGAGCTCTGGAGTTCCCTCAGATTCAGACTCTACAAATGAAAGATACACAGATTTTTCAAATAACACTTATGAAGTAAGCACACTTCTTCTGTTAACTGAAAGTTACATAAATATCACATAACTATAAAAACAATGGGCAAGCCAATGGCACATACCTTGTAAAGTGACACACGTTTTTACAGTTAAGTACAAAAAAAATTTAAGGTTATATTCTCTGAACTTTGCAAGGAGATGAGTAACGAAAATGAATCTCATGGCTATACTCATTACTCCTAAAATAAAACAGAACTGTCATACCTTCGGCTATGAAGAGTCTTAGAAAAGTCCAAAGGCAAATCTGATCACTGTCAACAGCTAGCAGTAACTTTAATAGCAGAATTCATAAAGAATTGGAATCAAAGGCCATTAAGGAATTCCACCAGGAACTTCCATCCCAATAGAATGGACAGGCAACGATATGCCGAGAGGGTTTGAATCTACATTCTTTAAAGGACAAGGACACACGAGTTTAGATCCCCTTTTAACCTGTACATTTCTGGAAGAAAAAAAAAACCCAACCACAGCCCTGCCAAATTTTACTAACTCCCCATTTCACAAGGTGTCAAAAGAAAGTCATTGCTTATAGAAATAACGTTTCAAATTTAATTCCTTCTATAACACAAACTGACTGTTACACATTCACAAAAGAAAATATCTAACATTGTAAATCAGTCAAGAAAATAGCCAAAAGCAAGGGAAACAGGATCTGTAGCAGAAAAAGCACTCATGAAGATCCATACCACTTTGGATACTCAGAGCCATGAGCATGAGACAGAACATATTAGCTTCCTAACATCTTCATTCATGAGCAAATGGATTTCCATAAGTTTTTTCACATCAAGAATACAACTTCCAAAGTATTAGCCATCAAAGTTTCTTAAGAAGGAACCAAATTTAACAGCAAATACTAAACCACACAAAGAAAGTGGTAAAGCAGAGATTCTAAGGAAATCAGTAATGCTTTCTGTGGAGCCAAGAATCAGGATGAGAAATAAAATGAATGCCAATAAGAAATTCTTTGATTCTTTGAGAAATTCTATCAGAATAATATTTAAGAATTTGAAAATACCACGAGTATATACTTCATTTAAATAGGAACCAACTGGGGCTAGAGTGCTTGCCTGACAAGCACAAGGAGCCAGGTTCGAACCCCAGTACCACAGACATAACTAAGTGGTGAAGCAATGAAAGTCAAAGGAAAAACTAAAGATTCTCTTTCGCTCTCACTCTCCCTCTCTCTTCAAAAACATAAAAATGAATAAAAAATAAATCAATAAAAAGGAGCCAACCTAGAACACCACCCAGGCTTGGGTGAAGGGTAGCCAAGCTCTTACACTACACTTACCAAAGGTGTGCCACCACCTGTTCTAGACTTACCAAAGGTGTGCCACCACCTGTTCTAGGGGAACAGCAGATACGCTGGGGGAAGAAAGGGGTGGAGGGGAGGGGGAGAGGATAGAGAGGGATCTAGGGAGACAATCAACAATGTAGCATACTCTTTACCCCGCCTTCAAGGATCCAAATAATATTTATGCAATTATTTAATTCTGGAAAATTTGTAGTTTTAAGTACAGTTAAAATGGTTAGAATGATTTTAAAAAAGATAGAAATTATGATATAAGCTACAACACGGAGGAAACTTGAAGACATTACGCTAAGAGAAATAAGCCAGTCACAAAAGGACTCATGTTTTAAGAGTCCGCTTAGACTTGAGGGACCAGAACCATCAAAGTCAAAGAGACAAAAGTAGAGTGCTGGTTCCCAGCAGCTGGGGAAAGAGAGTAACGAGCATGTCATGGACACAGAGTTCCTGGTTGGGAGGATAAAAAAAGTCCTGAAAATGGACTGAAAAAAAAATATACAGACATTTATATCTGTTATGGGGGGAAATACATAAGAATCAAGAGACTGGGATGTGGGTGATGTGGGGGTGATTCTGGATTATGATCAAATGCATATTGTTACATTATATACATTTATCATTGTACACCTCAACTCAATTAAAAAATAAATAAATAAAAAGGAGCCAATACATGTCTTCCTGTTAAGCAAGCAATAATCCCATGACTGTTGGGGTCTGACCTTTGTCTGACCTCCTCTCTGTTTCATCAGCTGCCCTGGAACGATCTTGTTACTATTGTATAAATTCCTTCAGGAGGGGCTGCTAGGTTGTGCTTTGTTATACAAAAGGTCAAACAGGGTGGGTCAGAATGTATGGACTACAGAATATTCCTAACTTTTGCCTGTACTGAAATCTACATAACACCTGGCAACTCCCTTAGAAGGATTATTGATTCCTTGGCTGTATCCCCTCCTCCTCTATAAAAACCCCTGTGCCTTAGCAATAAACGGATTCTGAGCTGCCATCAGCTGCGTGTGGTTGCCTCGTTTCCCCGGCTGGGAGGGAAGGGGGACGCGGGTTCCAGCCGTCGGCACTCACCCCCGTCCTGATCGGCCCCCGGGGGACAATCAAGCTCCCCACAGATGGTGCCCCGTGTGAGGATCATCTTAGGTCGGACGCCTTGTATGAGAGGGACAGTCCAGTAAGTCTCGGCTGGGGGGCCCCTATTTTTTAACGGGGCTGGGGTAAGCCCCTTAGGGAGTTTAAAGGTTGATCTTGTGTATTTGTTTTAGATTGGCATTCTCTGGCCCAATGATAGCCCTTTCTGCATCGCGGACAGGGTGTGCGTGGGG